>MCJB01023941.1:5210-35553 GCA_002018475.1 Nicotiana obtusifolia
TTTGGGGGGGGGGGGGGGGTTGGTGTTAAGCTGTTCCACATAAGTTGTGAATTTGGAATTGGTCTCCTTATTTGGTCTTGAACAATTCTCTTCTCATGAGCTAGATTTTGGGGTTGAGTTAAGCCCATGGTCCATCTCTTCACATATTGTGCAATTCACTTCTCATTTTTCGCTTTAAGCTCCGTTGACCTTGTCTTTTTTTTGTTTGTTTGTTTTTGTGTTGTTGTTGCTTTTCGCATTTAAGAACAATGATCACCTGCGTGCAAAAGATAATGCCACGATAACAAGCTCTATTCTGTGGTAGAGTCTTAGAAGTTGGCAAAAACTATTGAGCGGACAATACTGGAACGATCATGTGACTTGACCAGTTTTTAAGTCATTCCTTTGGCAACTCTAGCTATTCAGTTTGTCTCTCTTCCATCATTCAATATACTGGTTAAGAATGCTTATAACAAAACTTGCATTGTTGTACACCTTTTATTTTAAGTTTCTTGTGACAGAGCTGAAGTTTCATCTCCTACTTAAATTGTTAGCTTGAAATTCACATTACCAATGTTGTGTAATAACTTTGTTGTCCTTGATGGTGTCAAAAGATTTGCAGTGAAGAATATGACAAAGTTACGTGCATATTCCTAGGAATTCAAGCTGAGGTTTCGATGATTGCTTTGGACCTCACAATGGTAGTTTCACTATTTCATTTTCTGTATACTCTAGGTTTCTTCTGAGATTATGACTTTTCAAGCGCATTAAAATACTTGATTCGATAGGTTTTGGGCACTGCACATGGGCTTAATGTTGTCTTTGGAGTTGACCTGTTTAGCTGTGTTTTTCTAACTGCAATTAGTGCCATTTTGTTTCCACTGCTTGCCTCTCTCTTGGTAAGTTTTTCTAGTTACCATTCTTGTGGACTTTCTGTTATTTGGTATCTATGAATTATCTCAAATTCTTGTCTTTTCATTCCAGCATCCATGAATAATAATGATGTCAAAAACACTTTTTATAGGACAATGGCAGTGCGAAATTCTTATGTATTGGCTGGGGAAGCTCTATACTACTCACTTATGTTTTTGGAGTGGTTATAAGTCAACCTGATAGTCCGTTCTCCATTGGTGGGATGCTGAATAAGTTCAGTGGAGAGAGTGCATTTGCATTGATGAGTCTACTTGGAGCAAGTATTATGCCTCACAATTTTTACCTTCATTCTTCTATTGTACAGGTACCCTTCTCTCTCTCCTCTCTCTCTCTCTCTCTCTCTCTATATATATATATATATATATATATATATATATATATATGCTAGCAGGGTAGGTGGCTCATTGTTGTGTGCTAGTGCATGCTCACACGTCTGTAACTTGGATTTCAAATAGTTACGCTAACTATTTCCATTCGAGATTGGGCCTTGATAAACTTTTACTCAACAAATGAGCAAGCTAGCCCCAGATGGAAGAATTTGGCATGCATCTGACGATTTGTTTACTGTTGTTTAACATGCAAATTCTATATTTGCTTCAATCTTGTGGTTGTCGTTTATGAATCCTAAACTTATACTGCTCATCCTAAGGATTTAAGATGGCATGAATGTTCAGTTCAGTTGCTTAGATAGATTCCTTTAAGAGATAAATATGTTGAAGCTTTGAAGTAATCCGTGTTTCTGAAGACTCTGTTGTTGTTGAGCTTTTTATGCTAGGGATCAAATAATTTTTGGCTGGATGAGTTTATTTCTTTATGATAAAGCAAACTGGACTATCACAAAATGAGAGTTTTTTCTGTCCTTTTTTCCATTCTGGTTGGGGTGGGGGAAGTGAGAAGGATATAAAACAGGCTCAAATGCTCAATGATGTGTCTTCGACGGCCATGCATGTGGTTTTTTGGTGCAGCCAAAATAATTTCCATGTTTCTAGCACATTTAATTTTGGATATTGTGATACGACAAATTTTTAGAACTTATCTGTGTTTTTATGTTATTAGATGGTTACATTTAGTCACAGTAATTGTCAGAGTCTAGAAATGATCCTTGACTCTACATCATATTGATCTTAGCTACTTGTGTTGGTGAGGTCAATACTAGACTATCTTGTGTTTACCTCTATATAAATTCTTTTTGCAGCAAGGTAAGGAATCAACAGAACTTTCCAGGGGAGCTCTGTGTCAGGACCATTTTTTTGCCATTGTTTTCATATTCAGTGGCGTTTTCCTGGTCAACTATGCCGTGATGAATTCAGCAGCCAACATGTCTTATAGTACTGGCCTTTTATTGCTGACATTTCAGGACGCATTATCATTGCTCGATCAGGTTGGATTGAATCCGCGAAAGATGGTTATGAGCTAGCTATGTATATTGTATAAAGTGAGGGCTTTTTAAATCTAACAAGTTTTTGAATATTGACACAGGTGTTCAGAAGTTCAGTAGCACCATTCACCATAATGCTGGTTACGTTTATTTCCAATCAGATGACAGCACTAAATTGGGATCTTGGTAGACAACCAGTTGTGCATGACTTATTTGGAATGGATATCCCAGGCTGGCTACACCATGTGACAATCAGAGTAATTTCTATTGTTCCGGCCCTTTATTGTGTATGGAATTCAGGAGCGGAAGGCCTATATCAGCTACTAATATTCATGCAGGTTGTGGTTGCTCTTGTGCTTCCGTCTTCTGTCATACCCCTGTTCAGAGTTGCTTCTTCCAGATCAATAATGGGTATCCACAAAATTTCTCAGTTAATGGAGTTTTTATCTCTTGGCACATTTATCGGCTTACTTGGCCTAAAGCTTATATTTGTCATAGAGATGATATTTGGAAATAGTGATTGGGTTAATAATTTGAAGTGGAATATTGGGAGTAGTGTGTCTATACCATATGTTTTTCTCCTCATTGCGGCCTCTTTATCTCTTTGTTTGATGCTGTGGTTAGCAGTTACTCCACTGAAATCTGCAAGTTCCAGGTTTGATGCTCAGGCATTTCTGCATTCACCTATGCCCGAGTCATATTTGGAGCGTAATCAACTTGATACGAGTGATTCTACCTTTGGTCTAGAAAGGTCCGCCGAAAAGCAAGAAACTGCATTTCATGCGGAAAAATCCTTGGTTGACCATCCAGATTTATCAACTCCAATTCCTGATCAAATCTTGCCGGAGTCACTCTTGGATTATGAGAAGGACCCTCACTTGGCTACTATTGATGAGAGCAAAACTGAAACAACATTTTCAGCTCCTCTCAGTCATCCTGAAGTATCTGCACCAGCAGGAGAAACTGCCGCAGCAAAAAGTGTTTGTAATGAGGTGTCTGGTGTTGAATCTGTGGATACCAGCGTCTTCAGTACCACCGATGATTCTGTGGATGTCGTAGAGAAGACACTCAGAATTGAAGGGGACATGGCCAATGACAAGGATGATGAAGGAGATTCGTGGGAGCCCGATAAAGGAGTATCTGAGAACAACACCCAATCTTTTATTTCTGATGGTCCGGGATCATTCAAGAGTCTTAGTGGCAAAGAGGACACAGGGAGTGGTACCGGAAGTCTATCAAGATTAGCAGGTCTTGGTCGTGCAGCTAGGAGGCAGTTAACAATAGTTCTAGATGAGTTTTGGGGGCAGCTCTTTGATTACCATGGGGTGGTCACACCACAAGCAAAGTCCAAAAAACTGGATATAATACTTGGTCTGGATTCAAAGGTGGACCCAAAACCTGCCTCTGCGTCGTTAAAAATGGAGAGCAGCAGGAGTGATTTTAATAATGCGTATATTCCATCTGGGAGTGCAAGGGTACCTGAGTCTTTGATCAACTCGAATATATACTCTTCGAAGCAGCAATTTGCATTGGGTAATGTGGACTCTGCTTATAGAGTCCCAAAGGAGCCATCTTCGTGGTCTAGCCATATGAAATTATTAGATGCATATGTGCAAAGTTCCAACAGCAACATACTTGACTCAGGTGAGAGGCGCTATTCCAGTATGCGGATTCCGGCATCTTCTGCTGGCTATGATCAGCAGCCTGCTACTGTGCATGGATATCAGATTACTGCTTACCTTAATCAAATTGCTAAAGAAAGAGGATCTGACTACTTAAATGGGCAACTGGAGTCACCATCTCCTCGTTCTGTATCATCATCAATGTCGTCAAACTATGCTGAACCATTTGCTCGTGCTTTGGGACAAAAACCTCAGAGTGGAGTGAGTAGTCGAGCACCACCTGGTTTTGGAAATGTCCCTGTAGCCCGGAATAATTCCATGCAGCCTGTTAACACTCTCACCGACCTTAGCTCTACTGAAAATGCCGAGAGCGTTGCTGGCACAGCCAACTCAAAGAAGTATTACAGCTTGCCTGATATATCAGGACGCTATGTTCCTCACCAAGATTCTTCACTCTCGGATGGGAGAGCTCAATGGTACAATTCCATGGGATATGGACCATCTGTTGGTCGATCGACGTATGAACAAGCCTATATGACTGGTTCACTTAGGGCAGGTGGTCCTCAGAGGTTTGAACATTCGCCATCTAAAGTCTGTAGAGATGCTTTCTCGTTGCAGTATAGCTCCTCCAATTCAGGGACTGGACCTGGATCTGGATCGCTGTGGTCTAGACAGCCTTTTGAGCAATTTGGTGTAGCTGGTAAGACGGATGTTGCTACTAGCAGTGATCATGGAACTGTGCAGAGTTCATCTACTCAGGAGAGCACATCTACGGTCGACTTGGAAGCTAAGCTGCTTCAATCTTTCAGAAGTTGTATCGTCAAACTTTTGAAACTTGAAGGATCTGAGTGGTTATTTAGGCAAGATGATGGGGCTGATGAGGATCTTATTGATCGGATTGCTGCAAGAGAGAAATTTCTCTATGAGGCTGAAACTAGGGAGATAAGTAGATTGACCAACATCGGCGAATCACACTTCTCTTCCAACAGGAAACCTGGTTCTGGTTCTGCCCCAAAACCTGAAGAGATGGATTACACCAAGTTCTCGGTGATGTCAGTTCCTCACTGTGGGGAAGGTTGTGTCTGGAAAGTAGATCTCATTGTTAGCTTCGGTGTATGGTGCATTCACAGAATTCTCGAGCTTTCACTTATGGAAAGTAGGCCAGAGCTGTGGGGCAAATATACCTACGTTCTCAACCGTCTTCAGGTAAACCCTCATCTCTTTGGCTGTGTTAAGTAACTTTTATCCAGTCAAGTGGGTAAGTTTTCTATTTTTTTGATTCTTTTTCCAATTATTTTATATTGAAAAGGAAACTTTAAGCATCTGGAAATGAAACATGCTCTTTGGTTTAATTCAAGGTTAACTTCTCGTTTCTTGAAAGAAACAAGTGGTAAAAGAATTTCAAAGACACGATTGAAAACCGACCTCCCATTTCTCCATAGAACGAAATATTTAGATGTATTTAGTCATTAACTTTGTGATTGCTTTACGCTCATGCTAAAAAGCTGCTTTACTCTTGGGATATCTTGTTTGATTGACATATCATTTCTCGTAACTATATGAGGTGCTCTAATTAAGTTGGTCTTGGGAAATGTTTTACAGTATTAAAGGTCTTATTTGTGCCACTGGTCTTGGGGGATTTCTTGATTTTGTTATGCATCTAATGAAACATTTACCTACTCCAGGGCATAATAGATCTGGCATTTTCCAAGCCCCGTTCTCCGACTAGTCATTGTTTTTGTCTTCAAATTCCAATTGGTCGGCAGCAAAAATCAAGCCCCCCTCCAATTTCAAATGGAAGTCTGCCGCCACAAGCAAAACAGGGGCGAGGAAAATGTACAACTGCACCAATGCTCTTAGATATGATCAAAGACGTGGAGATGGCAATCTCTTGTCGAAAGGGACGAACAGGCACTGCTGCAGGGGATGTTGCTTTTCCTAAAGGGAAAGAAAACTTGGCATCTGTCCTCAAACGCTATAAACGTCGACTATCTAATAAGCCAGTGGGAAACCAGGAGGCTGGTGGAGCTGGACCGCGCAAAGTAATGTCACCTTCAGCAGCCCCTTTCAGCTTGTAACACTTGTTTCTCGGTTCATAGCAGCTGACCAGTGATTACCACTTTTAGACTTGTGCTTAGTTGCTATGAATTTGCTCTCTCTCTCTCTCTGTACTGTTCTTTCCCTCTCCCTCCCTTGTATTTCTCATGTGTATTTGAATCTTGCAGCTTATATTCACCAGCCCCCTTGTACCTCAAATCTTGTATACAAATAGGATAAGAAGTTGTAACGAGGTTATGTAAAACTGCAGCGATGAAATGAACTCTCCCTTTTTACATAGTTGAAACTTAGACTTCACTGAGTTACTTTTAGATCAAAAGCTTATTATATTACGTCGTATTTATGTGGTTGGAAAATTATTAGTTGCTGCAGATGGAATTTGCTGCCATGTTTAAGTACTTCAATTTGAGTGCAAGCTGGTTGATTTGGACATTACTATTTTCACTCTCAAGTCAAAAGGTAGGCGCACTCGTGTTCCTGACGACATGCTTAGGTTGTGAAAAGCAAACATGATGAATTAAGTGTGCTTTGGGGTTTCTTTTTCTTTTTGGAGGAAAATTCTTAGAAATTAAAGAGGACTCGCGAGATGTAAGTCAAATATATGCCAATTATCAAAAGCATCCTTTTAAATGAGTGGTCGTGAGAGTTCAGAATATTTTTTCCATTTTAAATTAGTAGCGGTACAACTTCTAATAAATTATTATTAGTAAGGATAAATTGGGATTGTTAAAATTAAATTGTCCATTTTTTAGTTATATATATACAAGAAAAAGTATAATCACATGGAACGGAATAACGGGATTAACAAGGACAATCATATTTGATTTCATTTGAATCCATAACTTTCGACAGATATATATATATAAATTTATTAAATTTTTAATAAATATTAGATTTGAACCCATAATTTTAAATAGTATTTGTCTACATAGTTTTATCTTCTACTTTTTTGTTTGCTTAATCACTCTCCACTTCTCCTATCTTTCTGCAAAAAGAAGCTTCTTGAAAACACCATAAAAAGGGGAAGCAGCCTTTGCCCTCTCCAAAGCTTCTCAAACTCTCTCTTCCCTCTCTGTATATATGATATGAGTTTTTTGTTTTTGTTTGGTCAGAACTATAGGGGAAATCCAATCCAAGTAGTTTTGCTCCACAAAGGTATGTGAAAATATCCCTTCCTTCTTTGTCTGTGAAAAATCACGTCATCTTATAAAACTCATCTGTCCCGATTTATATAATTTATATATACTCTCCCACAAACTAGAAAAAGCTCGTGGGAAGATCAAAGAAAGAATTGTTCTTCCCATATTATAAATTCTTTCAATAATTTTGAGTTTGATCTGTTCAAGAAAGAGCGTACAATATTATGTTTTAGAACATACTTATTTTAGTCAAGTATAAAATAAGATGGAAGGAGTATCTCTATTATGACTATATCAAACAAATCAAACCAAAAAATCTTACTTTTTAATGTTATGATAAGCTTTTAATGGTGAATATGAGCCCAAATTGGTCTAAGCTTTTGGATGGGTTAATTTGAAATTTCTCAAATTAATTTGCCAATGAACATGTACCTAGTATTAAAAAAAAATTAGATACATAATATTTTTATGGGCTAAATTTAACAACTACATTCAAGAGGATTTGTGTCGCATTTTTCAAAAATTTCGTCCTTATTTCTAATATATTTTTCCATTTTCTTGCCCCTTTGTTGTACAGAGGGATCCCGTCTTATTCAATAAAGAAAAAATAATTGATGTCGTTTCTTGAAAAAATTTATTTTCGTGTATGCAGGAGGAGAGAGAAATTACACCACTGTATACTTGTAATAGAGCAAAAATTGCAGTAATAGAAGAAGATGGATGTAATTGTCATTTCGTTGCCTTTGGTCATATTGGTATTGATCGTAGCCGTTGTTTGTTATCTATGTGGAAGATCGTGTTAATCAATAATACATGGAGTATGAACCCTACCAAGAAAAAAGACGTTCAGATAGAATGACAAATGTAATCTTATTTAGTAATAATGTGCAATTGAAAAGTATACTTAAGCAGAAGAAGGTTATGAGTTTTAAATTTATTATATGTAAGTGAATTTCTCAATTAATATATATGATATGGATTAACGTTATTGAGTTCTGTCTAATCCGTTCTTTCCCATGCTAATTTTGTCCCTGCGTTTAAGCTATTTATAGACCATCGTTTAAATTTGCTTTATACAAATCAATTTAATTACGTCCCCCTAATATTTTTTTACGACCTTCTAATATAATCTGATAACATTCAACACGTTTTAAGATTTGATTGTTGATATGGCAAGTCCATTTCTTACCAATACAATAGTAATTCCTTCTGAATTTTTCGGTTGCCAGTTTAGATCTGACGAAGTTACTTTTAGGTTGTAAAAAGCAAACAATAAAGATCTCTTTATCTTTTGTCGCTTTAGTTGAAATTATTGCGATCATTATTGGTCGGTTGTCACCCTTAATGAGAGAGTGTTCACTCTTTTTTTATACTATTTTTTGGGTATGCGCTTTGTGCGTGTACCCAATACCAATAAAATATTATTAAATAATGTGATTGGCTTGTAAAATAAAAGTTAAAAAAAAAAAAATAAGCTACTAAAAAGACGAATGTTGATCAGTGATGAAATCTCGGCCGTAGAAGTCCTCAGATACATAATTGTGATTTTTGAGGACTTATGAGATAATATATTATGAAAATTATTGATATATTATGACTTAAACACATAGATAATAAGATTTCTCAAATAAAATAAATTTAAAAATTAAATCTTTTAGTCTTTTGGGAATAAAGATGTTGGCTTATAGCTCATAAAAAGTGATAAAATTACTAATGTTGGCTTAATATTTTACAACATAATTAAATACATAGAAATATAAAAAAAATTATCATTTGTTGAAATAATTAAAAAAAATGATGACAATTCATTAAGAATAGATTTCGACTATAAATTGAATATATTTGTTAATTAAAATTAGGACACAAACGATGATATCTTTCTCTTTCATTGTCAACAAAGCAAATTGTATCTTGCTTATAGCAAATTGTTCTTCTTTTAATCAAAGGAAATATTTTATTTTGGTTCTTCATGCTTATAGCATGTGTGAGCCTTATATATTATGACTATTGCATAAAAGTTCAAATATAAAAGGATTTAACATGCAAAATTTTATTTAATTTTAAAATTTAGAGAAATAATTTAATACTATTTTGTTCAATGTGAAAGCTATTTTTAAAGGGTAAAACAAAGCGAAAGATATTTCGCTAAAGAATTTCTTGCTATAGAAAGTTATCATTTGTTGAAATAATTAGCAAAAGAAATAATGACAATTCGTTTAGAATAGAATTTGTCGATAAGTTTGTTTAACCTCAAAATTGGATAACAATTGAATTTGTAAGTGGTTTAAGGATGCATGGATTAACTTGACACAAAATGATAAATTAGATTGCGATTGAAATAAATAATGATAAGCAACCACACGAATTGAATAGTCTCAGCCTTGGAAGGTTAGTCACTTTCGAGCCGGATGCACTGCGATCGGCGTTAAGATACAGAAAGGCAAGAGCTTAAAGAGAAATAATAATAATGTATTGCTTTGGAATGCGTGTTGCAATGTCCTCAATGAATTATCAGACCTCCTTTATATAGTAGAGGAGTCCTACTTTAGGTACAATTCTATAAAAGGTAAAAATCCCTTGATTTGCTGATTGCCGGTTCCCTATTGATACGCGCCGAGATTCCCGCCATAATATTGGATCGGTTACGGATATTTCGGTCTTCTACTAATAATATTTCTTTGAGCTCGTTAGGACTAGGGTCGACTCGGGGATCACAGACTCAATGTTCTCGAAGACAGGCGTTCTGACCCCGGGTTCTAGCTCAGTGGGACTTGGGGTCGATCTTCAGACCTTGATTGTCATGTTCTGAGCCTAACCTATCATGTCATGAGTGAGTTCGATTTCGACCTTATATAGATAATCCCCTCATTTTTCGGAGAGTAGACGACGAGAAACGACATTAGCTTCCGATTCTCACTTCGATACCCCGTGACAGAAATGACTAAACAGACAAAATGTCTAAACGTCTCGTCAATCAAGTCTCAATGGCATTAAATGCTCGTCGGTTGTTGGTCGGCCACTCCTAGACGATAACTGTTGCTGAAAAACTATAAATACCCATTCCTTTGTTCATTTAAACTTTACATCCAAGCTTTCTGCCCTCGTGTCTAAGAAATTTCAATGCTTCCAAGCACTTATATTCTGGTCACTTTGAGATCTTTTATAAGAACTTTCATTCGTCTTCATCTCAAACCATCAAATGTACTCTTTTAACTTCTGCTTTGTCCTCGTTTTTTCTCCATCTTTCAAAGAAAGACTTCAAAATCCATTCCTCAAGAAGAAACTCCCTCTACTACACGGCCAGCTACCGAGGAAGTCGTCTCGCGTACTGGTGTCAAGGAACCGATACCAGAACCTCCTCTAAAAATGTTCATCCCAAGGGGGTGTCCGATCAATGCTAATTTTAAGGTTGAAAAGCCCTCCTCCGTACCAGGCGGGTGCGAGGAGGTCTCGAGGTACATCTGCTCGATCACCGAGGATATTCTCTCCGAAGTCAAAAAGGATTGCAACTGGGTTGACAAACATGTGGTGATTCCTGAACCTGACGAAGCCATCACCACCCATGTCGAGGGATTTTTAAGTGTTTACACTTATCCCTTCATGCTGGGTCCCTTGGACCCGGTCATCATCAACTTTTGCAAAAGATACGAGGTAACCCTTGGTCAAATTCACCCTTCTTTCTGGAGGATCGTAATCCTCCTCCGTTTCTTTGTAAGCAAGATTGAAGGGTGCCCTTTTACTATCGACTACCTCATGCGTTTATACAGTCCTCGACTCTATCGGGAGGGACTGATCACGCTCGCCCGTCGGGCCAGTAAAGCCCCCTCTCGAGTATCGATGAAGATCGGGATAGAGGTTGGCTAGGCCGTTTCGTCCGAGTGAGGACCTCGGACTTGATACCCGGCCGAGCACATGCCATTCCCTGAGAAGTGGAACATGTTACGTAATTATTATTTTGCTTCCAAGATTTAATTTATCGCTTTTTTTTCTTTCTTCTTATCGGTGTTCTGTGGTGGTGCAGTTGTTGCTCGAATCCTGAATGTAGTTCCTTAACTCAAGGAGTGGGTCCGTATTACAAAGGCCTTATTCCGAGCATTCGTGGCGCGAACTTTTTGACAGGGTCCCTCCGAACTTTTTCAACAAGATAGACTCGATCTTATCATCCTCCAAGTCGTTCTCTTTGATGGAACATGTGTAGGAGGTTACATGCTTATAAAGGTCGGTCGTTCTGTTGTACTTAGGAATCTCGGGCATCCGGAACTTCTTTGGGATCGGTTTTGAAGCCGCGCTCAAAGGAAAAGATTTTTGCACAAACTTCTTGGAATTCAGGCCTTTCAATATCGGCGGTGCTCCTGGGATTTGGTCGACCCTGGAATTGTAGGTTTCCACCTTTTTGTCATTAGCTTCGATTTTCTTCTCTCCTGATTCTACCTGTTTCGTCAGTTCCTCGAACATCTTTATGATCTTCGGATTAGTCCCTGATTTGTTTTCATTTGACCTCTCTACGACCGATTCATCCTTGTGGGTGACTTCCCGGGGTGAATCGGGTTCAACTCTACTCAGTGCACTGCTTTGGATCTATAACTGAGTTATCGCCGCCTGTTGAGCTTGCAACATTTCAAAGATCGCCCATAAACTGATCCCGTCTCCTCCAATGTTTTGTGCATTTTGAGCTGCCGATCGGGCTCCACCTCGGACGCTATTCTCGGGGTCGGTAGGCAGGTTTGTGTTGATAGCCACATGTGAATTAGCATAAATCGGGTCCGCGACCGGAATTTCGATGGGATCAACGGGCGGTACCTCGCCACCGGGCGCTATGTAGTTATTTTCACTGTGATGACCTGACTCGTTGTCAACATGTAGGGGTGCTGATTGAGAGTTCAACATTTTGAGTTTTAGCCTGAAATTAGAGACACTTCAGAGAACAGGTGTAAAGTAGTGTGTGTTATGGAGATTTGTATCAAATAACCACTATTATCCTTAGCTCCACTGTGGGCGCCAAACTGTTTACCCTCAAAATCGGATAACAACTGAATTTGTAAGTGGTTTTAAGGATAGTGGATTAACTTGAAACAAAACGATAAATTAGATTGTGATTGAAATAAATAATGATAAAGTAAATACAAACCACATGAATTTAACAGTCTTAGCCTTGGAAGGTTAATCACCCTCGAGCCGGATGCACTGCGATCGGCGTTAAGATACAGAAGGGCAAGAGCTTAAAGAGAAATAATAATAATGTATTGCTTTGGAATGCATGTTACAATGTCCTCAATGAATTATCAGACCTCCCTTATATAGTAGAGGAGTCATACTTTAGGTACAATTTTATAAAAGGTAAAAATTCCTTGATTTGCTGATTGTCGGTTCCCCACTAATACGCGCCAAGATTCCCGCTATAATATCCGATCGGTCACGGATATTTCAGTCTTCTGCTAACAATATTTCTTCGAGCTCGTTCAGCGCTAGGGTCGACTCCAGGATCACTGACTCAATACTCTCGAAGGCAGGCGTTCTGACCCGAAGTTCTAGCTCGATGGAACTTGGGGTCAATCTTCAGTCCTTGATTGTCATGTTCTGAGCCTTACCTATCATATCGTGGGCGAACTCGATTTTGACCGTATACAAAGTTGAATACGTTTTCTATTAATTTGGACATAAAGCTGATAAAATTTTCTTCTTTTATTAGTCAACTGAGCAAATAGTAATCTTGGTGAGCTTTTGTTTACTTTTTCTCATAGAAATATTTTGTTTCCATTCTTGCGTGAGCCCTATATATTATGACTAATTGCATAGGAGTTCAAAACATGGAAGGATTTAATATGGACTAAATTTTAGTTAATTTAAATTCCTTAAAATTTGGGAAAAATTTAAATTACACTTTCGACTATTGTGAAATTTATTTTTAAATAAAAAAAAATGAATGATATTTCGCTAAAAGTTTTCATTCTTTTAATATTTAAATTTAATTTTTAAAAATTTAAATAATCTATATTTAATTTTAAATAAAAAATTAGTAATTTAACCCTCATCTATGATTAATTTTATATAAAAAATTAATTAATTTAACTCTCATACTCTAAATAATTCGCAGTAGTGCACAAAAATAAAAATTGATAATTTGAAAATTATATTCCCTTTAATAAGTTTATATGTTCGGAATAGATTTAATTAATCAGGTAAATAAATTTCGCACGTCAGATATTTTAAAGTAAAAGAAAAGAAAATAGTGCACTCATTTTTTGGGGGGATTGTAGTGACAAGGAAGAAACTTTGTCCAACAGCATACACGTAGAAAGTTGCTAGCATCGTGTGTTTGTACTTTGTCTGCATGTCACTTATGGTTGTCTTTTTATTCCTCCTTTTCTGCTAATGCATATATCAATTTCCACTCCTCATTTCTTTCTGCAAAGCTTCTCAAATGCTCCCTCCTCTCTGTCTATGTGAGTTTTGGCTTTGTAGTTTTGCTAGCAAGGTATGTATTCATTTCTTCTTTGTCTATGGAAAACCTCCTCTATCTTCTTTTCTTTTACTAAAAGAGCTCTTGGACAAATTGGATGTGGTTTACTAGTTTTTTCTTCGTCTTAATTTATATGAAAGTATTTGATTGGGTATGAAATTTAAAAAATAAAAATAATACTTTTAAAACTGTTAATTTGAAATAACTTATAAAACTTTATTTGGTTAAAAATTATTTTATTAAGGATGAAAAGATAAATTTAAAGTTGAATTGTATGTATCGTTCTTTTTTAAATTGATTAAAAAGTAAGGAGTTCCATATAAATTGAAACAGAGAAAATAATTTACAATTGTCTTGACTAGGGCTAGTCTTGACATATGAGGTTTTGGGGGTGGGAAGGAAAGAATCCTTTTTTTTTTTTCCTTATATTTTAGATTAAGATATAATGGAAATATGGAGAGAAATAGAGTAAGTGTACGCAATCACATGAACCGTGTAAAAGTAAACATGTTAATGATTTTAATACTTCTTTTTTCCCAATTTATGTGGTTCCATCTGGATTTCAAAGTGAAACTTATTAAATTTATATATGGATTCATACATAATTTTTTAGTTTTTAAAAATAAAATATACATATTTAAAAATTACTTACAAATTACTATAAGTCACAATAATTAATAATTTAAAATATATAAAAAATATTAAAAATTATGGTCAAAGAAAAACTCAATTGACTCAGCTTGAAATCCGAATGGTGTCACATAAATTAAATTGGGTCAGAATGGTACTTATAGGGTCTCTCCAAATTAACAGTGTTCCCATCTTCAATAGGAAGGGGAGTCTTGGTGTAAGTAGTAAAGTTGTCTTCATGTGACCAGAAGATCACAGGTTCGAGCCGTGAAAATAACATCTTGCATAAATACAAGATAAGGTTCTATACAATAGACCCTTGTGGTCCACTCGATCTACGGACTCCGCGCATAGAAGGAGCTTAATATACCGAACTATTCTTCCATCTTCGAAAAAAAAACAATAATACTTCTTCCATCTTCCATCACAGGTTCTATTCTTCCATCTTCGATAAAAAAGCAATAATACTAATAGCACTTGTTTCTTGAAAATTACGTTTTCGTGTCAATGCAGGAGGAGAGAAATTGCACCACTACTTAAAGAGAGAGAAGCAGAAATTGCAATAATAGAAAAGAAGATGCATGTAATAGTGATATCGTTGCCTTTGGTCATATTGGTATTGATCGTAGCCATTGCTTGTTTCCTGTTTGGAAGATCTCGGGGCCGCTGGTGATTGTTTGGCACAGAAAGTCAAAGAATCACTGTCCGAAAATAGTCTAGTCGGTAAAACTTGTTTATTTTTCCGGTACCTTAAAATGCTTGTTATGGATCTTCCAAGTTATTGGTGGACCATTCAGCAGTATGGACGGGGCAGAGCTAAGGTGACGGAAGAGTGTTCGGATCGTTAGAAAATTACACTATGTATATAAGGTCAAAAAGAATTTTATGTATATATATTAGCTGTTGAATTCTCTTGATTTTATCGCGTGTTTATTTTTTCTTTTAAAACTTTAGTGAAAATTCTGCCTCCGTTAATGCAGTCGCCCCTTTCCTCCCAAAAGACAAATAGATACAGAGAGGAACCTCCCAAAAGACAAATAGATACAGAGAGGAAAAATGAAACCTTTTGCTCAAAGTGTATATTCTATCCTAGAGGTTAATTCTATCTGGTTGTACCCTATTTTTTGATAGTGCATTTATAAGAATGAAACTAGTAATTGCGGTGTCTTGTGTAATGCACAAGTGTATTTTTCTTGGACGTACAGGGATAGAGAGATTTGACTGTATATAATTATATACTAAATTATTTGTACTCTATGCCAGTTTAAAGTCAAATTTGAGTCTTTTTCGATCCTTTGCAAAAAAAGAAAATAACCAAATTCACGTGTTGGACAGTTTCCGTCAACAGTGAATAAAGGTATATTTAAACCAATCATGTAATGACATGGAGTATTCAACTATTGACACATAGTATATTTTGGTCTTTCTCAAAGTTTAGTAGCATATTTGAATATTTTTTCTACTTTTATAGTGTTAGAGATTCTAGTTGTAATCAAATTAGACAACATAATTTTGTGACAATAAATTCCATATTTCTGAGAAACAATGCAACCCCCAAAATGTTTAGAAAATAATATCAACAATTATCACCACAAATAAGTGCAAGACTTTTCATGGCTAAAAATCGCACAATTTAACTATAAATTCTAATTATCATTATTCAAGAACCAATTTGTGGTTACTAACCTTTTTTCTGAATGTAATTTTAACAACTTGAGATAAATATTTTTATTTTCGTCACAAATCGTACACAAGGTCAACGATAAAATAATGTGTGATCAGCAATTTCATTTTTGTAGCTAAATATTGTACCGTAAATAGTGTTTAATATTTTTTTGGTGGGAAATCGTATTAGAAAAAGTTTTCATTAAATTTTTAATATCATCCCTAAAATAGTACATCCAAATATGAAATCTAATATTTATCACAAAAAATGAGTGATTTGTGACGTATTTTTAGTCGTAGGTAGACACTATATTTTAAGACAAAACTTTATCGTGGCTAAACTAATTATTATATAGGGACAACAGAATGATCGTACAAATTATCTACCTTATTAGTGACAAAAACTATGGTCACGAATAAGTACAATATTTTGTAGCTGAAATTCATTATTAGCTACAACTTTTTAACTGTTGCTATTTTAACATTTTTTTTGTGACGAAATTTTTTCTTATCTAAATTTAATTATTTATTAAGACAAAAGATATTTCGTCATAAATGGTATACAACGTCAATGAATTTTTTTTTCACTAATAGCATTATCTTTGTAGCTAAATATTTTCCATTAAATGGCGCCCACTCATTTTTTGGTGGGAAATTTTTAGTGGACAAAACTTTGTTATAAAATTTTATGTTTTGTCACTAAAAGTATGTGACTTGTGTATTTAGACACAAAAAGTAATTTTTGTCACGAAAAATTAACAATTAGTGACAAATTTTATGTCGTAGCTATAAATTTCGTAGCTAAATATCACATTTATTGTAGTATATATTAAATTAAATTACTTGAGGACTTTAGGAGTTTGTATTATAAGGCAAAGTTTATACTGCATTTCATTATATGACCCAAGGGTAGGCCTATCCTAAATAGGAGTACGTCGACACAAGTACTCGCTGAATGTTCGGCAAAATGGGTTTAAAAATATGTTTAATATGGTGTGATATTATTTATTTTGGGTCAAGCGCGCACAAGTTAATTTTCAAGATTCAATGTGTGCCAACAGGGTTCTATGCTTTCACCCTATCATCGTCATACTCGTCCTTTCCTGTTGAATTTGGACTTTGATACCAGCTGTTAGGTTAAATCTGTACAAAGATATTTTTAACATAGTATAATATTACTTGCTTTGCACCAAACCCGCACGATTTTTTCCAAAAGGCTTTACACCACTAAAAGATACATACACTTTATTCGTAAGTTTTCAATATTTTTGGCTATCAATGTGAAACTTTGTTCACACCCTATCTTATAAGATAGTAAGGATTTCAAATTGAGTTTAAATCTTATTTTCTATATGGTTAATTAAGCAAAGCGATAGGAGCTGTTATCATTTATCGGAATCTTTGCTTACCGAACATAGATCTGAATTGAAATTGAAAAATCGAGAATCTTCCCGCTTCCTAGTAAGATTTGATTGATATCTATTATTGTTTTTGATCGTGGAAAAGGTGAATTATGCAAATATGTTGTACTAAAAAAATGATACTTCTTCCGTTTTAATTTTTGCATTTTAGTTCAATTGAGCACTAAGTTTTAAAAAATCAAAAGCGAAACAAGTAGAGGAATTTTCATTAGGCATTATAGTTTAAAGCTTAGTCACTGTAGTGTGCTTAATTACTATTCGTAGCAACGGATTGTATACATTAGCTAAGGTGAAATACATTTGAAAAAATGCTCTTGTTGAGAGTCGAATCCAAAATTTTTACTTACAAAGCAAGCTCTCTAACCAACTAAGCTATAAGAGATTGTTACTCTCTTATTTCAGTTCAAAATAATTAATTTTTATTTCATGAATTTGTTATAAAATATAAATATAACTACGAATGATGAATTTGTTGAAAGTATAGCTAAGAATAATAAATACAGTATAAATATTTGATGTCCCGCGTAGTTTTCCCAAACAAGTACCTATCAAATTAGTCCGTGCAGTTGTGAATTGAATAATACGCAACCCAAAACTGAAATGCTTAGTGAATAGTCTAGATTGTCTCACGTCAAGTAAATGAATGGATAAACAAAATGACCATATATATAAGGGATTTTTACTTTTCTATAGCATGTGAAACTTTATTATCCTCTCTAATCAAGTTTTAATTTAATTATATGATCATATATATTTATCAATTATATATAAATAAATTTTAAATGAGTGTCCCTTTATATTAGGAATTGAATAAGGAATATTTGATCCCTTTATACATACCCCTCTCTCTCTCTCTGTCTCTCTCTCCCTCTCGCTCTCTCTCTCCGTCTCTCTATCTTTCCTTCTATGCTTTTTCCTCCCAATTTTCTTTCTTTGATGTTCACTTTTTTTATGCTTTCTTGTTGTATAGAGTTTTAATGAAATTCATCAATGCGTTTCAATCTTTTTACTATAGAGTTTTAACCTAGCAATTTCCTTTTGTGTTGTACAATTAATGTTCGAATTAAAATTGTCAATCAATAAATTTGGAAGGCATTTGATTCTCCACCATTGACACCCATTAAAAAGCTTCGAAGCTTTGAATTCGAATATAGGTTTTCAAAAATTATTATTTGTTTGGATTGGGTGTTGTTGCAAATAATTGAGAATATTCTTTGGAGTTTATATCTCAATTTTGAGGGTGTTTGGTGAAGATTAGATTTAATTTTGGCCGAATTTCAGATTGGAAGAAGAAGAAGAAGAAGAAGAAGAAGAAGAAGAAGAAGAAGACAAAATACATACAAAAGACATTGTATAAAATTTATATAAAAATTATATTTCAGTTGTATGATGTTGTAGTTGTATTTAACTGGATAAAAATAATGTATGAAAGTTGTAGATAAGTTAATAAGTTTTATACTATATAATTAGTTATATAAAATTTATTTTTAATTTATATGTAGTTGTAGATATATCAAATTTGTATGAAATTTTATTTTTTAATTTATATATTATTTACCATACAAATTTGTATGATGCTGCTATCACTTAAAATATCATTTATCGCGTGAATTTTTTTTTATTTCATTAGTAAGTGGTAGAATAAAATAAAAATAATATTCCATTTTTACTAAATAAATATTGAGAAAATAAAATAATAGCAAATTTAAACTAAACAGTGTATGACGATGACAATTAAGGAAGCAATTTTTTGTAAAATTCATAGAGCCAAGTTTTGTTAAAAGCAATAAGATGATAGATTTTTCTTGACATTTCCTTATCGCTCTAAAAAGATTTCACCTTAATTTTACAAGCAATTAAGGCGGAAGAAAAATAAGAAAAGAGAAGAGGAGAAAAAAAAGAAGAAAAAGAGTGTAACTGAATCCCCTAATTTAAAATACTAATAATAGATTATATATAAAGGGAGACGACAGAAATAAGAGAAAGAGGAGAGGAGAGAAAAAAGAAAAAAATATATAATTAATCTCCTAATGTAATACACCAATAAACGATTATATATTATTTATAATTATTCTTATTTATTATAAAAACTAAAATAATGTTAATAAATAAGTGTCAAATATTATATAGAAAAGAAAAAATACTTGTTAAATTAAGGAAAAAATAAAGAAGGACAAACGAAAAGCTGTAATATACTCGTATTGAAAGCCTTTACATTGAAACACCTCATCATCCTTATCATCCTCGAACCTTCCACATAAACAGCTAGCTACACCTCAGCTATTCGAATTCACCTCTTTTCAGATTTCAAGGATTCAGAAACAGTTCAGTTTTTTGTTTCAGTACTAGGTCATCGAACAGTTTTGTTTTCTTGTCTGAACAAGGTACCTTTCTCTTTACTTTAATTTCCTTTCATTTGGCTTATATCAAATTGGGAGATCATTAAGATTAAAGACTCGGCGAAGTTAGGTGGCTATAGTTTAAATACTTATTAGATTATTCTGTTCACATGTAAATTATTGGTTCAAGCTGACTTGAGTTTTAAATCTACCCATAATTATACCTTGATTTTACTCTTGAACAGTAGCGAATTTAGGATTTAGAGATATCTGGCGACTTCTCTTCTTTTCATATATATACATATATATACATATAATATATATGTAAGGGATACTTTAAGTTCTAAATTCTTTTGTAATGTTATCTAAACTTAGTTTACATGACCTAGATATTTAAGTATACAACATGCCAGTGATTTTGTGTAAGTAGTTAAAAAAAAGTTGAGTTAGTAAAATTCTGATTGAGGAGAAAACTCGGGTCTTGGAAAATCCGTTTGTGACTAGCCACTTTTGGGTCAGTGAGACAAATAACTCTGAAAGGAGCTGGTCTTGAACTTTTGACTTTTGAAGCGAGTCATTTTGGGGCCAAAATTTTTAACTGTTGACCTTGAAGGTTTGTCCATTAGTTACGCGACTTCTCTCAAAGGCTAAAAGTTAAAGATCACCCCCTTGTGATGTCCAATTTCTGCCAACTCGGGTCATGGATTTAAGTCATTCCCATTGATTAGGTCAAGTCCAAGCTCTAGGCTTTTGACCATGCGAGGGAATCCGTATATTGGGCGGGATATCAGTTATAGTTGGGGTTTAGGTAGCCCACTTTGGTAAGCTTGAAAGTTTGGCAATATCTGCAATATTTGAGGCTTCCAAGTGGCTATTTCTTCAAGGGTTGTAACTGGAAACCCATTGCTGTAAGCCTATAATATCGAGCCCAAAAGATTCGAATGGATTCGAGAAGCAAGCTATTATATCTTTATCACCACATTGAAACTCTCTTATGCCAGCTCCTCCAATAGCACGTTTGCAAAAAACTTATCATACCAATGTCTAATGCACTTAAATTAAAGTAAATTATATAGATTGGTAACTTGAAGTAGATTGTAAGTTGTTAGAATATATTGGTAAAAATATATGTTGTTAGTATATATAACGTGAGCTTCGGAGTAGTTATGTTTGGTAATGTTTTAATGTGTGTGCGCAATTATTTTGGCAGGAAAATAGAGCCTTTTATGTTGAAGTAAAACTTGAATCAATGGGTTACGTGATTCTGATATCACCTCCACTGATCCTCTTCTTCCTCATCACAGCCCTTGCTTGTTACCTGTTTGGTAGATCACGAGGCCGTCGTGAAGCCACCACGAGTCCGCAATATTATGGACCACCACCGCCTGCACCTCCTCCAGGAGTCCTTTCTCCGCCACCCGAAAAATAGCATACTTATTTTCTTACTATTTTGTTTCTCATCGTGTAGCTCCTGTTGTTAACCTTTGAGCAAGTTGGTTGTATGTTTAATTGTATTATAGCAAATAATTATACGAGACTTGAAGACATCAGACGTTACTATTAACGATACACAAACATTTCAACGATTCTTTTGCATTGTGAATATGTGTTGCTCTAACATAATTAGATTATGTCAATATTCTTTACGAAGGTTACTATGTCGAATATATTCTCTTTGCATTCTATTGTTTTTTAATCGCATTCTCAGAATGAGACATAGAACCTGCACTAGATAAATTCGAGTCACAAATCGCGTTCTTTAAATGCGACTTACAACACGCATGCTCATTACAACTTATATATTGCATTTTGAGAATACGACGTATAATTGCATTAGAATTCTATTTTCAGTCTATTATGTCCTTCCTACTACACCTATGGCGTCCTTGTAGGTATTTTTTTTGTTTTTGGCGTGAAAGAAAAAGAGAAAAGATTGATAACCTCTATTTTTACAGGTGACTTCTAATTCATTATGTGAAAAACTTTTGGTGAGTTCTATTGAGATTATATTGAGATTAGAGATTATATTCTATATTTATACACACTTGTATACATATTGTTGAGTCACCAGAACATTGGTCTGTTTAGTGAGGTTTCAGCTGTCAGCTTAGTTAGTTTAGTTGTTGCATTTTCGTTTACCTCTTTCTTAGTTGCTTATGTGTATAAAGTGTACAATACTCCGTAACAGATATTTTGAGTTTCACTTTTCCCAAATCAGAGACTCCTTGTTATTCATTTTTCTCTCTCTCTTCGAATTGCACATTCTAGAGAGTTCTGAATCCTCCATTGGAGGAGGAGTATAGCTTATTCAAATCTTGTAATCTTGACATGGTATCAGAGCGAAGTTCTTCTTTATCGATCACGCTGGTGAATCTCTTCTTTGTTCTTTCGTTTTCAATCACAGAATAAGCTAGGGTTTTTCTTTCGCAAGCAAACAATTTGGGGAAAACTTCAAATCGACACATCGACCAATGATTCGTTAGTGAATAGAAGTTTCTGAGCTTAGTTCCGGCTACGCGAGCAATCATCCAGCTGATTTGTCCCAAAATAATCGGTGACCAGCAATATTCCCATGGCGGTTCTGGATCAAACCGACGAGGCGACAACAACGGCGGCCACGGAGACGGTAATTGATGCAATTAGTCCTCTTTATATTCATCTATCTGATAGTCCGAGTTTTGCTTTAGTACCTGTCCCTTTTGATGGAGTTGGTTATCGTTCTTGGAGAAGAGGAGTGCTAAGGTCTCTCTCAGTGAAAAATAAGCTAGGTTTTATCAACAGAGAGTGTGTAAGGCTCGATGTGACATCTTCACAGTTTCGCCAATGGGAGAGGTGTGATGACATGGTCACTTCATGGACTTTGAACTCCTTGGCAAAGGACATTGCAGAAAGTGTTGAGTATGTGAATAATTTTGTAGAATTGTGGAAGGAATTGGAGGATCGATATGATCAGATGAATGGAGCTAAGTTTTACCAAATCCAGAAAGAGATTAACGATTTGAGTTAGGGAGTGCTTGACATCACAGGTTACTACACGAAAATGAAGAAACTCCGGGAAAAGTTGAATACACTAAGTGCTAAAACTCACTATAGTTGTGTGTGCACTTGTGGAGCAAAGGAAAGCATGCACATGGCAGAGCAGGATAGAAGACTCATACTGTTCCTAATGGGACTTAACGAGGTTTACACAATTGTTCGGGGGAGCATTCTCATGATGAACGCATTGCCTTCTATGGCACAGGCATTTGTTTTACTCATACAGGAGGAGAAGCGGAGAGAATTCAAGCCCAGAAACCAATAGAACTTTGATTCTACTGATTTGAATGTCAATGTAGGGGGGAAGAACTTTTAAGACAAATTACTTACCTGGTGGGAATCAGACTTCAAACAGCAGGCCTAGGCCATTTTGTGACCACTGCAAACGAGCAGGACATACCAAAGACAGATGCTACAATCTGCATGGATACCTTCAAGGTTTTGGACAAGGTTCACAGCAGTATAAGCAGAATTCACAGTGCTATAACAACAATAACAACAACATAAAGTTTAATAAGGGGAAGAGCACTATGCAAATGCAGTTGCAAGTGTGCAGAGAGTGTCACTAGACATATTATCAACCAAAGCAGAAGAACCAGAGCATCAGGGAGACAACCAGAACATGAGCCTTTCAAAGGAACAATATGGACAAATTCTTAGTCTGCTTCAGCATTTTCAAGTTGGGAATGGAGGAGAAAACAATGCAAGTGTTTTTGGTGGAGCTCCTGTGAATTTCGCAGGTATGATTGCTTGCACTTCTTTCATTGATTTTGATAATTCATCATGCAAATGTTTCAATGCAAAAGCTGACTTGTGGATATTAGATTCAGGAGCATCACATCATATGACTTTCAATAAAACTCACCTGCAAAATATTATAAGTCTACCATATCCCCTGCTTGTTAAACTACCAAATGGTTTACAAAGTTAAAATAATCCAAATTGGAGATGTACATCTGGCCCCCAAAATAACTTTACATAAGGTTTGTGTTATACCATCCTTCAAGTTTAACCTAGTTTCCATCCGTTCATTAGCAGTGCATCTCAAATGTATTACTTCCTTTTCTAACACTTCCTATCTACCGCAGGCCCCTTCACTGAAGAGGCCTCTAGAAATTGGCAAGATATATGATGGACTCTACTTTCTACGTTCTCAATGTCTAAAGAAAGGTAGTCTCAATTCTATTTCAAAGAGTGCACTTCCTTGTTTTTCCAGTCATGCTAGTGATTTAATGCAGTACACTGTCTATCCCATCCCCACCACCCTACTGTAAATAATTTTGTTTGCAATAATAAAGACAGTGCTCCTACTCTACTTTCCTCTACCTCTCTCAGAGATAGTGTGGATCTACTGTGGCATTATAGACTTGGTCATGTACCCTTCTATAAGATAAGAGGCATTCCCACTATACATGCATCCGTCTCTCCCAAACAACCATTTATTTGTTCTATCTATCCCATGGCCAGACACTAAAGACTCCCTTTCCCTCAGAAAACAATCAGTACCACAAAAATCTTTGCACTTCTTCATGTTGACCTGTGGGGCCCTTATCATATGGCAACACATAATAATTTTAAGTATTTCTCACCTTAGTGGATGACTACAGTAGGTCAACCTGTACACACCTTCTAAGTTGTAAAAGCAATGCACTTTAAGTCATAAAAACCTTTGTGAGCATGGTAGAAAATCAATTCCAATTCAATATCCAGTATGTAAGGACTGATAATGGCCTAGAATTCACTAGCAATGAAGCTTCTTCTTTCTTTCAATCAAAGGGTATAAATCACCAGAAAACATGTCCTTAACCCCAACAAAATGGGGTGGTAGAAAGAAAACAAGTGGCCGGGGCACTCATTTTTCAGTCCAAATTGCCACTAAAATACTGGGGAGAATGTATCCTTACAGCAACTTTTATAATCAACAGACTACCAACAGTTCCGTTAAAGAACAAATGTCGTTGAACTGTTGTATGATAAGAAACCAACCTACTCTCACTTGAGAAGCCTTGGCTGTTTGTGCTATTCTTATTGTGCCCAAACCTCTTAGGGACAAGTTTGAACCAAGGGCCACTCCACATGTATTTGTAGGTATCCCTTTGGGACAAAGGGCTACAAAGTACTAAGTCTAGCCACTAAGAAAATATTTAGCTCCAGACATGTCTTGTTTCATGACACCATTTTCCCTTTCACTTTCACTTCAGATGTACAAATCTTACCCCCATTCTTTCCTACAGCTCCTTCTACAAATCATCTACCTGATTACACTGCTATTTCTCCTACAACTCCTACAACTGATCAAGGGGACACAAATCAGTCCCTCCCTTCCTTCCTCCAGCATCGCAACTCCTCTTCCTGATATGTCACCCATATCTTCTTCTAACACACCCTCTTACTCTGAGTCTCAAACTCACACTGAACACTTTCATCTTTCCACATCTCCTCCAACTACTCAACCTTATCCTTCTACCATAGAGCCTTTAGGCTAGAGAAGAATAGCAAGGAACCTAAACTCCCCTCTCATTTGAGTGATTGTGTATGCAATCAACTCAATTTGAGGTGTAATTCCATCTTTTCCCTCCATGCTTTGTTTTCACAAAATAATCACATTAATCCTGATAACTTGCACCCTAATAGTCAGCATGTTGTAAGAAATATTTGTCATGATAGAGAACCAACTTCAATGAAGAGCCAGCCATGTATCTTGCTTGGTAGAGTGCTATGACTCAAGAGTTTGAGGCCTTGCATGCCAACAATATTTGAGACTTAGTCCCTTTGCCAAAGGGGAAGCAGGCTATTGGTTGTAGGTGGGTGTACAAGGTAAAACATGAAACAGATGGTAGCATAGAAAGGTACAAAGCCAGATTAGTTGTGAAAGGGTACATACAACAAGGTGGGATAGATTTCACAGAGACATTTTCTCCTATGATGAAGATGACCATTGTTAGGTCCCTAATTGCCATTGCAGCTAATTCACTACTAGAAAATAGCTGAATTTCGACTGCCAAAACGGTAGGACCGAATCGGTCGGTGATTTAGTCGGAACGTTCAAAAGGTCAGACGATCAAATTATTTTTAAATTTTCGACCACCACCAGTCGTAATAATATAAATAAAAATAAATATTTATTTAAAATTAAATAATAAAAATATATAATTTTCAATCGAATAAGTCAGAAATTAATAATTAAAAAATAAAATTTATTTAACTTCCGATGGAATCCGTCAAAAACTGTTAAAATTAGTTAATTTTTTTGTTATTTCTGACCGATTCGGTCGAAAATTTGGGTATTTTTGAAAAAAAAAAAAAACTAGACAGCTGTCAGATCGTTTCCATCGAAAATCAATTGGAATTTTCTGTAAAACTAGGCAGAATTCTTCTTAATTTTGAGCTACACCACCTGTCAAACAGTTACAATACAATAATGCCAACAACCAATCAACAAATATCAACAAATATAACATCTAAACCAATAAATTCAACCATTAACACAATCTAAACCAACAAATCCATTAAACCTGATTACTTTGGGCATAAAAACATCCAAATAGTAGCCCGCATTCAAGTTTAAAAACAAAATATAAACTTGTCTCTCACTATCAAGTTTACCAATTAACTGAAACCATACTCCTAAACTACTACAAATCAGATTCAGTTTTTTCATCTTTATCATCAGATAGATCATGTCCATGTTTTCTCATGAATTTTTGTATCTTAACAAATGTTTCGAATTGTAAGTCCAACTGTTGCTTCAAATCACGAATTTTTTTTCTCATATCTTCCATTTGTTCTTGATTTTGAGAAGAAGAAGAAGAATTGGGTAAGAGTGTGTTGGATGACCTGTAGGTCAACGTACTCCAAGTACATATACTCTGCCTTTGTTTACTCCACCCGCTGCCTCTATCCACAATGAAGCCATATCATAAGGTGTTGGTTGAGTTGAAGGAGGCTCAGTTTGTTGCCACTCTTCCACCCTTTTATGATAATTTTCCTGAAATGAAAACATAACTATTATGTAAACAAACTAATATTGATAAACCATAAATAATTATGAAGTTAGTATTTTACATATGTGTTCGACGCACGCATCTCCACCCAGTGTTCTCTTGTACCGTTTTTCTTCTTTTTCTTATGCGTCTCCTCGAAGGCCTCAGCGTGACTCATATCTCGCCCTTTTTCCTTTTCCTTCGTAACAAAAAGTATGAGTTAGACATTATAATCGGAAAATACTATATGTAAAACTAAGAAGAATTTTATAAGTAATTACCAATCTTAGTTTATGAGCCGCAAAACTAATCGAACCTCCTCGGTGCAATGAGCCACCTTTATTGGAGGCACGGTTTGCCTTTGCTTGTTCACTCTTCTTCTTCTTCCATTCATCAGTATTCCATTTCGCAAGAAGTTTATCCCAAACATCTTCTCTTAACCACCATGGCATTTTACCAGCATTCCGAGCAGCGAACATAGTATCTTTAATCCGCTTAGCAGCCTCCTTCTCAAAAATATCATTTATTTTATTTTGATGCTAAGGGTGCCATGTACACTTTGTCTGCAATATTAAAAAAGCAACATTAGATGAAGACGATCATTATTAAATAAATGTAATCAATTTTTACCCTAAATTGATTCCACATTTGCTCTCTGATGCTGATTGTCTCCAAAAATTCCACGGCTCATGATAAAATGGCTTCATAGAATCCACAATCAAATGTGTAGACTTAAAGGATGGCAAAAACCTGCATAAAGTTAGCATATATAATTAATAAACATCTTAAAGTTTCAAAATTTTTAATTATAAGTAAATATTCCTTAATCTTAACATATTTAAAAGTACATTCAAAACTTAAAAAATAGTATAAGAACCAATTTACCCATCCTTGTAGGGAACGATTATCAATCGATTATAACTATCATATTGTACATCCCCCTCCAAGATTATGCCCGTGTCTACAAGATGGTGTAGAAGCAGCACTAGATGCAATTGGGCGAGAGCCTCCAATATCCAACCTAGATATGCTGGAAATGGATGACGATGGTGGTGTGGAAGATGATGGAGCAACAAAAGATGAACCATCATGCTGACTACCATGAAAGCTCGGGGATACAACAGCTAGTGAGCCACCATGCCGACTACCATGAAAGCTCGGGGGTGTAGCAGTTGGTGAGCCACCATGCTGACTACCATGAAAGCCCGGTGAAGAAGATGGTATACAAGGTGAGGATACAAAGTTAAAAACAGTATTACTTTGACTTCCTTTGGCAGTCATAGAATAATACTGAACTGAATTATTAGATGGAGGGGGGATAATGAACATGGTAAATGTCAATGAATTCGACTGATGAGGATGAGGAAGAGGAAGAGGACGGCGAGGAAGAGGAGGACTCATATTTGGCATACTTGAAGCAGTTGGAACAGATTATTTTTTCTTCTTAGATTTCATCTTTTCCTTCCCCTTAGATGCCATATCTGTAATATAATCATAATAAAATTCAAAACAAAAAATACAACAAGTGATAGCAAATATAAAATAATTATTCTACAAATTAAACGACTAAAGAAATAAATAGAAAAACCTAACAAATCATAAAAATATAAAATAACTTTGCAACATAATAGATAATTAAAGGAATAACCTAAAAATCCCAACATGTCATAAGAAACATACAACAATTCTTCAATAACTTAACACACTTACATTTATACAAGGGCACCTAATCCTTCCTCCAATAAGAAAATCATCAAGTGTTTGAGCCTTAGCACAACAACCCCTTCAATAAATTCATCCCTCAACCCCGCACGATTATGATGATTCCTATTATATATCCATCTACGATGCACAAATTCCATCTTCACAAATAGAAATCTAGAACTGAGATATTTAAAACAATTTAATTTATTTAAACTAGTTACAAAGTTAACACTCTTTTAGAGGTTCCTTTTAGATATATGCGTATCATTATGTCAAAGCACTTTAATTGATATATTTTATTTTTTAAATTAATATTTTTAACACTCTAAATCTCACATTAATCCCTATTCTAAATAATATAAGTTTTTAACTATAATAATTAAATTTGAATAGCTTCTTAAATGTTCATCTAATCCAAATTAACTAATGATTTCTACAATTTATAAATTAATCTTAATGTTTGAAATTGAAAAAATTTAAATTTAATATCATTCTAATAATAAAACTAACAAGAAACAATGAATCTAGTACAACAAGCTTTACACTAAGACTTTAAACTATAACTATTTAATATAATTAAAATTAATAAACTATAAAGTTAATATATCAATCCAATAAAGCATGTAGGACTTTTCATTTATTTCTCGATTAATAACCCACGATTTTGAATTGCAGTCATTAAATTCAACAAATTCTTAATAATCTTCTTTCTTCTATTCCAGTATACTCATATGTAGTCTCCCATCCCTTTGGCTTAATTATCGTTGGAAGTGAAAGTGAAATTTTATTTTCCTTCTTCCCTATCGTTGATGTCTCAATTACTTTATGCCAACATGTCACTTTTTTTATTTCGAAAATAAGTTAATCAATCACTAAAATTAGACTTAGAATTTCTTAACATATTCTTGTTTAACCCAAAAATGAGTGACTATTTATGATATTGGTTTTTTGGACAAATTGAACAATCTAATTTACATAATAATGGTGACAAAAGAATTTCACAACACAAAATCCCTACAGGAACAACAAATATTCTTCTCTCCTTTTGTTTTATATTAAGTATCATTCAAAAACTAAAATTCTTAAAATTTCAACTATACTTAATTCAACTAGCTAGGATGTTCATATGTAGAAAATCTAATAAGCCTACAACAACTACAATTACTACAAATTTAATAATGATAACAAGATATATATGTCAATGAAGTACTTACCTCGACCAAAAAAATATCGGAGAAGAAATGTACCACTGCTGCTGCGGAACCACTGCTGAAAACGGAAAAAAAAAGTTAAAAAAATAAGGGGAAAGAGAGAGAGGGAGGGAGGGAGGGGGGGAGGGAAGTTGAATTTCCTAGATTAGATACATCTTATGGGGTCCAACATTTGAGCCAGCTTATGCAAGATCCCAGGGAACCCCATCTACATGCAGCTTATCACATGTTGAGATACCTAAAGAAAGATCCTACTTTGGGTCTATACTTCAGCAATACATCTGATCTTTTCATCACTACTTACTGTGATTCTGACTTGGCAGCTTGCCCTGACTCTAGGAGGTCTGTGTCTGGTTATATTATTTTTCTAGGAGGCAGCCTTGTGAGCTAGAAGTCTAAGAAACAGGAAACTATTTCCTTGTCCTCAGCAGAACCAGAGTACACAGCACTTAGGAAGGTGGTAGGTTAGCTTGTTTGGCTACACAGGTTATTTGAAAAACTCACTGTTCCAAACTCCTTGCCATACCTGTACATTGTGACAGCCAGTCTGCTTTACACATTGCCAGAAATCCTATATTTCACGAGATACCAAAACACAATGAAGTGAATTGCCACTTTGTGCGCACCAAGCTTCAGGAGGGCCTTATCTCCTTGCATCATATTGGCACTGGAGAGCAACTGGCAGATGTTCTCACTAAAGTTCTCACTGGGGTGAAGCATTCCTCTGTTCTTGGCAAGTTAGTTGTGATTGCCTCACCTCCAACTTGAGGGCGGGGGGGGGGGGG
>MCJB01023941.1:38902-75054 GCA_002018475.1 Nicotiana obtusifolia
GTAAACGACCCCACGCTCATAATCGAGCGCGTGCCTCACCTCCATATAGCACTATGATGTGCCATCCGGGGTTTCAGACCCTCATAACATCATTTAAGATCATTACTCACCTCAAATCGGCTAAACCCTTAGCCCGTGACGCCTTTGCCCTTCAAATATGCCTCCACGCGCGTCGAATCTACCCAAAATCGTAACGAATACATCACAATTAATTCGATTAAGTCAATACAATTTATAGGAATAAATTCCATATGAAAATACTAATTTTTCCAATAAAATTCGAAATTTGCACTTAAATTTGCCCGTGGGGCCCATATCTCGGAACCCGACAAAAGTTACAAAATCTGAATACCCATTCCGATACGAGTTCAACCATACCAAATTTACCAAATTCCGATAACGAATCGACCTCCAAATCTTAAATTTTCATTTTTGAAAGATTTTAAAAAAAATTCCGATTTCTTTCATCAAAACTCGAATCAAACGATGAATATGACCATGGATTTATGAAATATAGTCACTTTCGGATGTAGAACACTTAACCAGTCGAAGCTATGAAGAAATCCTCAAAACTCGCCCAAGAACCGTGCTCCAAAAATCCAAAACGAAATGAAGAAAATGACCATTTTCGGTCCTTAAATTTCTGTCATCAACACTGCCTGGGAAACAGCAGTACCGGCCAACTTTAATCTATCATAAATTTCTGTTTATATGTCCAAATGATGGACGGTTTATCGTTTTGGATACTATATTCGAAGGGCTACAACTTTCATTTTTGGATCATCTCTAAATTCCTTACAGATTACGAGATATAAGCTTCCAAAGTCAGTCCTGTGCAACAGAAATTTCTGCCATGAAACACTGCCTGGAAAATAGCAGTACCAGCCAACTTTAATCTATCTTAACTTTATTTATATATGTCCAAATGATGGATGGTTTATCGTTTTAGAAACTATATTCAAAGGGATACAACTTTTATGTTTTGCAATTTTTCTGATTCCTTATAGATTATAAGATATGAGCTTCCAAACTGGATTACTCGCACCAGTTTTCTGCAATTTTTGTTTCTGCAATTATTTTTATTTTTTTCTAAAGATGAAGTAGTCCGTTTAACCACCCAAAACTCACCCGAGCCATTCGGGACCCCGTTCGGATATACCAACAAGTCCTAAAACATATTATGGACTTAGTCGAGGCCTTAAATCACATCCAACAATGCTAAAAACACGAATCATAACCCAATTCAAGCCTAATGAAACTAATAAATTCCAACTTCTACATTCGATGCCGAAACCTATCAAATCGAATCCGATTGACCTCAAATTTTGCACACAATTCATAAATGACATAACGGACCTATGAACTTTTTCAAAACTGGATTCCGACCCCGATATCAAAAAGTCAACTCCTCGGTCAAACTTTCCAAAAATCTTCTATTTTTCAACATTCGCCAAAATGCGTTGAATTGTCCTACGGACTTCAAATTTCAAATCCAGACATACGTCTAACTCCGAAATAACCATACAAAGTTATAGCAACTCTCGGAATTCCATTCCGACCCTCGGATCAAAATCTCGCCTAACAACTGAAAATCGCCAAAATACTAACTCCACCAATTCAAGCCTAATTCTACACGGGACCTTCAAAACCAATTCCGATCACACTCCTAAGTCATAAATCACCTCCTGAAGCTAACCGAGCCATCGAAACTCACATCCGAGCCCTCTAACTCATAAGTCAACATCCGGTTGACTTTTCCAATTTAAACCTTCTTAAAAGAGACTAAGTGTCTCATTTCTTACCAAACCCACTCCGAACGCAAACTACTCAACTCGATCACATAAAACACGGATAACGAAGCATAATGAAGCAGAAATGGGAGAAAACGGAGTGGTAACTCACGAGACGACTAGCCGGGTCATCACAGAAATAAAATATTCTCAAATTACTTAACAAGAAACTGCATATTAATAATATTCTCAGTACTATGGACTTTAGGTCACGAGGCCGCCGCAAAGCCGCCACGCTTCCTCAGTACTATGGACCACCACCACCCGCATCTCATCCCGGAGTCCTTTCTCCGCCACCCCAAAAATAATATTCTCATTGTATATGTCATGTTGTTACAATTTGAGCAAGTTGGTTGTTTATTTAATTTTGTGAGACCAAATAATGTTGCCTTATTGCAAGCCTATTTGTCTCATTTCAATTTTACCGAATATCCACGAAGGGAGACAAGCATCTTTATCAATTGTATCAAAGTGTGTTTTTCTGGAAAATTGTCGTTCGACTAATTAATCTTTACTTCAATGAAATATAATACTATATTATTAAAGCAAATAACCGACAATTATATTTACTCTATGAGTTATAAGCCTTAAGAGATCTCCCGATAAAAAAAAAACATAATTGTAGATAATAATTTAATGCTAATAAAGACAGTGGCTGATGGAGAATGTAAATATTGGTTTCATATGAATCCAGCGTTTTCTGCTCAAAGGAAAATATGTAATTTAATGTATATAAATAATATAGTAAGTCTCGATTATAAATTATAGAACAACAAAGACATATTAATCAAATACTTATACGAAATTAAAACTTACATATCTTTTAAAACATACGGAACAAAAAATTTAAGCATAAAGTAAACATGAGAAAGTTCGAATTCTATGCATTTATAGTGTATAAATTTTTTGCACCATCAGTTTTATTTGGTAACCTGGATAATAAAGTGACAACCTATCTGTGTGGAAAGAAAGTTTAAAGGGCAAAAATATAAAGTTGGTCTGTCAATCGAAATAAATTGCATTAGCTAGTCAAAAAGTGTGTGTGTGCACACACTTTATCAATTATTATTTTTTGAGAATGGGTAAAAATATATATTTTTCAAATTTAAGTACTTCCCAGATGGAATGATGCAGGAAATAGGATGAATAACCCCAAGGCAAACGTGTGGAAATAACAACCTTCGTCCATTTTTGACCCTAACTTCAAAGTCCATGTAAAGTTGAATAAAAAGAGAAGGGACTAATAAAAAGTCAAGCAGCCACACTGGCTGTTTGAGTCAACATTTTGGCAGCTTTTTTCCATCCTATTTCCTAAAGTCTCAGAAGAAATGTGGAAGGAAAATGAATATTCAGTGTCCACATTTTATGCACTTATAAGTGAGTGGTAAGTGAGCACAAAATAGTCCCTAACTAAATGTTGACTCTTGCTGATACCATTAACTTCACCAAACACATTTTGTCTTTAAACAAAAATTAAAAAAAGAAAAAGAGAATAATATATATATATATATATATATATATATATATATAAAGAACTGTACGAGGTTGTTTGATATGATGTATAAGAGAATTAACTGGTATATAAACTTGTGTTTGAACTTATAAAATATTTGGTTGTATTTTGCAAATTAGGTTAAATAATCCATGCATAACTTAATACACCAATTGGTGCGTTTAAGTTATACCACCAATAATATGGAATAATCAATTTATGTATAACTTATACATAGATAAAGTATTAAAAGGATAAAATTATTCTTGTATTTTTTCTAGAAGCCAATGAAGGTTAAGCATCTAAAGATATAATTGTAAGCTCATTGGTTTTTAATTAAAAAAACAATTAGACATTTTAAATGATATCTTGTACATCCAAATTTAGTTCCATGAATCAAATAACAAACAAGAAATAATTCATATATTACTAATCCTTAAATAATTAATCCTTGCATTATAATTCATGTTTAATTTGTTTCCGTACTAAACAACCATTAAGAATTTAAGAAAAGAAACTAAAGTATTCTCTGAAATTATAGTCTAATGATATCAGTGAAAGTCATCCGTATATAAATGTGGATTTAATTCTCGTGGCTACTCCATTTCCTGTTCTCCTTCCCTGATTCTCCTATGTGAGGAGGAAAAAAAGTATCCCTAAAGGTTTTTTTCCCCTTCAACTTAAAACCATAACTAGAATGGTTTTGCTCTAGACTCTAATAATAGTTCATATCTTAAAGTGAGACAACACTACAAAAAAAATTAGAATTAGCTACAAACTTCGTCGCTAATTTATTATTAAATCGCTCAAAGCTAATTCGTGCAAGCTTCTATTATATTTTGGAGGAGGGGGTGGGGGTGGGGTAGTATTTTTACCTTGACCATATTATTCTAGGATTAGTACAGTGCAAATTAAATTGGCAAAAACTAAAAGCTGGATCTAAGCTAGATTCTAATATATTGTCAACACTATTATTTTAGGAACAATTGCTGTTGACGTCAATCAAAGCATAAAAGGGTGAAAGAAAGTTAAGCATAAAGTTGTTAGAATAAACTAAGTGCTCGGTCTTTTCCTTTGATGAATTATCAAGAAACCAGTGTAGGAACGATATTTTGAGGCTCCAAGAAAGTACGAAATAAAAAGGTTAGATATATTTCAATTAAAACGCCAAATTCTCCATTTACAAGATATTACTAGGCAAATCCAAGGAAATTTTCTGCAACATTATTTCTAAGATGTCTTTGAAAAACATTTCAAAAGTTGGTCATCAACCTTGCTTTGTTTGGTCCATATAAACTAAATATGTTTTTGCAAAAGTAAATCTACTTAGACATAATTTGATTTTCTAAAGATGATCTAATTTGAGATTAATTTTCTAATATCTAACACAACTCATTATAATCCGTAACCTAATCCAACATACTATTGTCTTCCTAACACATTTTTGCAACATATTATACTAAAAACTAATCCAAAAATAAATCCAAACACCACTAGGATAATATGATTATGCATTTTAAGTGAGTTGAGGTGGTTGAGAATAATGCATTGACGTTACCAACTTCTATCCACACACTAATACATTTCCTTCATTTTCCCCGAATTTTAATTTACGAAATACTAATCATCATTTATTCATAGTTTTTTTTCCAAACGCAAACAATGTTATTTTTAATATTAACAAGTGTACATTTAATCTGTTTAAAAACTTAGTAAAATAGTGTAAGAATAAAAACTGTAAAACAGTAGAAGAAATTGTAGAAGAACAGAAATCGAGCTCATTTAGTTCAAAGTGTTTCCTTAAGGAAATTATTCCCCTCACAGTACTCGAGGTAATTGGAATATCCCCTCCCAGGATAGAATGATTAACTTACCAGAAAAGTAGTACTCCAATGCTGGTAACAGCGAACCACTTTGCGGCAGTATATCACACAGAATATCAGAATATTTGTATAGCAGAACGTTTTAATAGTAGATGAAAATTTCGTATGAATTCTGAAAAAACATCAAATATTTATAGCCATTAAAGTACTGATTCTGAATGTTTGCAACCATTCAGATCAGTCACTACTGATTCTGAATGATTGCAACCATTCAGATCAGTCACCAGGTTGAAGGTATTGATTCTGAATATTTGCAACCATTCAGATCAGTCACCACGTTTTTGGAGGGAAATTTGAAAAAATCCGGGAACGGGTTGCGGGTCAGGGTCGATCCGCGTTAAATGGATTCTTAATTATTAAATAATTAATTAATTAATTAATTAATTAAATAAATAATTAAGCAAAATTTTGTCCAAAAAGATAATCAATCAATCGATCTTTGACGAAGCCGAAGCCGTAGCCGTAGCCGAAGCCGAGCCGAGCCGAGCCGAGCGAGCGAGCGACGACGACGGCGCGAGGGGTCCTTGCCTCTTCAACCCTTTTAGCAACTAGAGAAGGTGTAATGTAATATATACACCTCTATTTTTCTTTCTTTTTCCGATGTGGGACAAACGCTTTAATCAAAGCAAAAGGGACCTTTTACATTCCTTTCACTTTTTATTCCGTCATTTCCTATTCACCGTTATTGATACCCAACAATCCCCCACATGAATGGGGAATGGCCATAATATAAAAGAATGTACGGACGAGTGTGATATACAAGCGAAGATTGACTGCATCTGGATAAGTAGGTTTCCTTTTGAACTTTCCGTAGTGAACTTATATCGGATATACTCGATCAATCGGTAGAATTGATATCTTTGAACCGTCGAACTTTGTTGTATACCTAGACAACATAAGTCACACAATCAACCCTCAACCGTTTATGGTTCTCACGGTTGTGTTCGTTTCAGCCATGACACCGCCTGGTTTCATGAGTGCATAGAGAATGGGTCTTCACTTGTCATTCTCCTTTAAAGCGGCTTACACTTAACACTCACATAGGTGATTTCTAAATATATGGTCCAATAGTCACATTATCTGGTCATATACTGCCAGATCTAGATAATCATTAAAAAACCTTAATGCTTTATTAACTCATTAACACGCCATAAAGTTTTATCCTTATTTCTGAACATTGTCTTCATCCGAGAAGGGGTTGAGTTATTTGACAATGTTGAACCGTCATTCATAACTTTGTTTGATCTCTTTGAACCTAGCTCTTGGGATCTCCAGTCTGTTAGATAGAGTTACCGCCATGATGACTTGTCCTTGGCCTTAACCCCATTCCCATTGATGACCTACTAACTCCCTCTCTAGATAAGCCTTTTGTAAGCGGATCCGCTACGTTATCTTTTGACTTTACATAGTCAATTGTGATAACGCCACTAGAGAGGAGTTGTCTAACGGTATTGTGTCTCCGTCGTATGTGACGAGATTTTTCGTTATACATTACGCTCCCTGCCCTACCTATTGCTGCTTGACTGTCACAATGTATACATATAGGAGCCAAAGGTTTGGGCCAGAAAGGAATATCTTCTAGGAAATTCCGGAGCCATTCAGCTTCTTCATCGGCCTTGTCTAAAGCTATGAATTCGGATTCCATAGTGGAACGGGCGATGCAAGTCTGTTTGGATGATTTCCAAGACACTGCTCCACTCCCAATTGTGAAAACATATCCACTCGTGGATTTAACTTCAGACGATCCAGTGATCCAATTTGCATCACTATATCCTTCAATCACTTCAGGATATTTATTATAGTGCAAAGCATAGTCTTGAGTATGTTTCAGATAACCCAAAACTCGTTTCATTGCCATCCAATGAGTGTGATTGGGATTACTTGTGAATCGACTCAATTTGCTAATAGCACAAGCTATATCTGGTCGTGTACAATTCATGATGTACATTAGACTTCCCAACACTCTCGCATAGTCTCCTTGTGATTTACTTTCACCTTCATTCTTTCGGAGTGCGTAACTCACATCAATTGGAGTTCTGGCAATCTTGAAATCCAAGTATTTGAACTTGTCAAGTATTTTCTCTATGTAGTGAGACTGTGATAATGCTAAACCTTGTGGAGTTCTATGAATTCTGATTCCTAAGATTACATCAGCAAGTCCTAAGTCTTTCATGTCAAATTTGCTAGCCAGCATACGCTTTGTAGCATTTATATCTGCCATATCTTTGCTCATTATCAGCATGTCATCAACATATAAACAAACAATGACTTCATGGCCTGGAGTATTTTTAATGTAAACACATTTATCACATTCATTAATTTTAAATCCATTTGCCAACATGGTCTGGTCAAATTTAGCATGCCATTGTTTGGGTGCTTGTTTAAGTCCATAAAGCGACTTTACAAGTTTGCACACTTTCTTTTCTTTACCAGGAACCACAAAACCCTCGGGTTGTTCCATGTAAATTTCTTCCTCCAAATCACCATTTAAGAAAGCTGTTTTAACATCCATTTGGTGAATTTCAAGACCATACAAGGCTGCTAGAGCCACTAACATCCGAATGGATGTTATTCTTGTTACTGGCGAATATGTGTCAAAATAATCAAGACCTTCCTTTTGTCTATAACCTTTGACCACAAGCCTTGCCTTATATTTGTCAATAGTGCCATCAGCTTTCATTTTCTTTTTAAAAATCCATTTACAACCTAAAGGTTTGTTTCCAGGAGGAAGATCAACCACTTCCCATGTGTGGTTATCTAAGATTGATTGAATCTCACTATTGACTGCCTCTTCCCAAAATGCTGAATCAGGAGCTGACATAGCTGCCTTGAAAGTTAGAGGCTCATTTTCAAGCAGGAATGTCACAAAATCTGGACCGAAGGAAGTGGACGTCCTTTGGCGTTTGCTACGCCTTAGATTTTCTTCACTAGGGGCGTTCTCTTTTGGTTCTTCCCGTGGTCGCTTAAATCTTTCATTCAACGACTTGCATTCCATTTTATATGGATAGATATTTTCAAAGAATTCAGCATTATCAGATTCAATTACTGTATTATTATGAATTTCGGGATTGTCAGAATTATGAACCAAAAATCTACATGCTTTACTGTTTGTTGCATAACCAATGAAAACACAATCCACGGTTTTTGACCCTATTTTCACCCTTTTGGGTAAAGGTACTTGTACCTTTGCAGGGCACCCCCACACTTTGAAATATTTCAAGTTGGGTTTTCTTCCTTTCCATTTTTCATAAGGAATAGAGTGTGTTTTGCTGTGGGGTACTCTGTTGATTATTCGGTTAGCTGTAAGGATAGCTTCCCCCCACAAATTCTGCGGTAAACCGGAACTTATTAGTAAAGCATTCATCATTTCTTTCAATGTCCGATTTTTCCTTTCGGCAATTCCATTGGATTGTGGTGTATAGGGGGCAGTAGTTTGATGAATAATTCCATATTCTAAACATATTTCTACAAAAGGAGATTCATATTCTCCACCCCTATCACTTCTAATCATTTTGATCTTTTTATTCAATTGATTTTCCACTTCATTCTTGTATTGCTTAAATGCTTCAATTGCTTCATCCTTACTATTAAGCAAATAAACATAACAATATCGAGTATAATCGTCAATAAAAGTTATAAAATATTTTTTTCCACCTCGAGATGGTGTCGACTTCATATCACAAATGTCAGTATGAATTAAGTCTAAAGGATTTGAATTCCTTTCAACAGACTTATAAGGATGTTTTACAAACTTAGATTCAACACATATTTGACATTTTGATTTATTATACTCGAATTTAGGCAATACTTCTAAATTAATTAACTTTCGCAATGTTTTGTAATTGACATGTCCTAAACGAATATGCCATAAATCAGTTGACTCCAATAAATAAGAAGAAGCTGAAATTTTATTCATACTGTCAACAACCATTACATTTAGTTTGAAAAGGCCCTCAGTGAGATAGCCCTTTCCAACATACATTTCATTCTTGCTTACAACAACTTTGTCAGAAACAAAAACACATTTGAATCCATTCTTAACAAGTAAAGAAGTAGAAACTAGATTCTTCCTAATAGTAGGAACATGAAGGACGTTGTTGAGCGTTAACACCTTGCCGAAAGTCATTTTCAGAAATATCTTCCCATAACCTTCAATCTTGGCTGTTGCAGTATTTCCCATAGAAATTTCTTCTTCAGGACCAGCAGTAGAGTAAGTCGCAAATGCTTCTTTGACAGCACAGACATGTCGAGTGGCTCCAGAGTCAATCCACCACTCCTTCGGATTTCCAATTAAGTTGCATTCCGAAAGCATTGCACATAATTCATCAATATCTTCATTCTTATCCACTATGTTGGCCTGGCCCTTCTTCTTATCCTTTTTCGGGAGACGACATCAGGGGCTTTGTGACCAGGCTTTCCGCAGTTGTAGCAGTTGCCCCTGAATTTCTTTTTCTGCTCCTTAGCTTGTCCAAAAGGCCTTTTCCTCTTCTTACTTTTTGGAGCAGTCTCCTCAACGATGTTACCTCTTCTCGGCTGTTTTGTTGTCTTCCTCAATCTTGAGACGAATCACAAGATCTTCCAACTTTATTTCTTTGCGTTTGTGCTTAAGATAGTTTTTGAAATCTCTCCATGAAGGGGGCAATTTTTCAATCATTGCAGCCACTTGAAATGCTTCATTCACGACCATACCTTCAGCAATAAGGTCGTGAAAAATAAGTTGAAGCTCCTGGACTTGGGTTCCAACAGTTTTGCTGTCTATCATTTTATAGTCTAGAAACTTTGCAACCACAAATTTCTTCAAGCATGCATCTTCAGTCTTGTACTTTTTCTCAATTGCGTCCCATAATTCTTTCGAAGTCCTCATAGCACTATAGACATTGTACAAGTCATCCTCCAAAGCACTTAAGATATAACCTTTGCAAAGAAAATCTGCCTGTTTCCATGCCTCAACAATCATAAACTTCTCGTTGTCCGGCATGTCCATGGCAGGCGTTGGAGGTTCTTCACTGGGCGAATTTCTGCATACCATGTGTGGTAAGCCAGGAGAACACCCCTTGCTGCCATCCTTTGAAGTTGGCTCCAGAAAATTTCCCCGGTTTCTCAGCCGGTGGAACAGAAGTTCGGCTTGTTGCCGCAACAGTCGCAGAAGGATTTCCATTAACAGTTGTCATTTCTTATTTCTCACTGTGAACAACAGAAGAATTCAATTAATGAAAAAACAGAACAGTAAACAGTACTGTAAACGATAAACAATATATTTATAAAACCGAAGTTTTTATATACTGTTTTACAGAAAACGATGAAGTTTTTATATTCTTCAAATCGTTTCTGAATTTTAATATTCCGATGAAGTTTTAATATCTTCAAATCAGAATAGAAAAATTCAGTAGGAGTAGAAAACCACACAGGTTTTAATCTCCAAAAGCAGAATACAGATTAAAAAAATAATTTCCTTAAGATTGTTATTAATATTAATCAGTATACGTTTAATCTGTCAAATACTTAGTAAAACAGTATAAAAAATAGATACTGGAAAACAGTAAAAAAATTGTAGAAGAACAGAAATCGAGCCCACTTAGTTCAAAGTGTTTCCTTAAGGAAATTATTCCCCTCACAGTACTCGAGGTTACTGGAATATCCCCTCCCAGGATAGAACGATTATCTTACCAGAAAAGTAGTACTCCAATTCTGATAACAGCGAACCACTTGACGGGAGTATATCACACAGAAAATTTGATAGCAGAAAGTTTAATAGTAGATAAAAATTTTCGTATGAATTCTAGAAAAACATGAAGTATTTATAGCCATTAAAGTACTGATTCTGAATGTTTGCAACCATTCAGATCAGTCACTAGGTTGGAGGTACTGATTCTGAATGTTTGCAATCTGAATGTTTGCAACCATTCAGATCAGTCACTAGGTTGGAGGTACTGATTCTGAATGTTTGCAACCATTCAGATCAGTCACCACGTTTTGGAGGGAAATTTGAAAAAATCCGGGAAGAGAAAACGGACCGAGTCGGTCGCGGGTCAGGGTCGATCCGCGTTAGATGGATATAAATAATTAATTAAATAATTAAGGAAAATTTTGTCCAAAAAGATAATCTATCCGAAGCCGAAGCCGAGCGAGCGACGACAACGGCGCGAGGGGTCCTTGCCTCTTCAACCCTTTTAGCAACTAGAGAAGGTGTAATGTAATATATACACCTCTCTTTTTCTTTCTTTTTCCTATGTGGGACAAACGCCTTAACCAAAGAAAAAAGAGACCTTTTACATTCCCTTAATTTTTTATCCCGTCATTTCCCATTCACCTTTATTGATACCCAACATATTTCCTTCTCACATTGTAAATGTCATCAAATAACGGACCTAGGATTTTATGCAAGCGGGTTCAGTCATAAACAATGATAACAAATAGTATAAGCAATGTGGGGTACCACAAGCACGATCTGGTCATGTCATTTTATTTCCTTTTATTTGCCTTTTTATGATCTTAAAATGAAGACATGGTAAAGTCATCGCTCTAAATTTTAAGCAAATTTGGACATTCTTTTTAAAAAGTAGTACTAACAACTATTTACTTCTAGTTTTTAAACAATTATCTATTTGCTTAACAAATTTTACTTCATTAAATTCAAAATTGTTATACTTTAACCAATCAAAATAATTCAACCAATTAAAAATTATATTAACTCTGAAATAATTGACAGGATATAAAATCTTTTAATGTTTATAATTAATTACTAGTTGTTATTTACAATTAGAAAACAAAAAAATAGAGTTATAAACTACTCTAAATTGTACCAATAATTAAAGAAAGAGGGCCTATACATTAAACTAGAAAATTCAATATAAAACTGAAAACAAAGAAAAACTATCCACGTAAACTAACAAATTATAAATAATTTCATCAAAAACCGTTGGATGATTTAGCAATATTTTTGAAAAAGAGAACTAAATTTCAATTTGTAGAAAGGTTTAATTGTTTGAAGAAAAATAAACTTGAGCGCATCTTTTATTCAATTTAAGTAAAGAAGGTAAAGCATTAAGTGAAATAGAGAAAAGGAATAAATTGAAGACACTGGAGCAGTGGCGGATCCATCCTTTAGGATGGGATGGTATGGCACCCGCTAGGTTAGTAAAATTATCATATATTTATGTAAAAAAAAATTTAGACTAGGTTCATTAATATTTGATCCTGCTACCCCCAGTCGCAAACTAGACAAAAGTGCAATGGCTAGTAGACCTTTTTGAAAGCTTTTCTCGTGTGTGAAATTCAAGTTCGAATTATCTTGAACCTTATTTGACTTTCCCTTTTGTGCTTTTTATTTTCTTTGTCCCAATTATTTTCCTTTTTGGCTACCTCCTAATTTTCTATTTGTGTTTATTATTTTTTATATTTTTTTCACTATTCTATTATTTTATCTGTGATCTTTAGCAAGAACACTCAAAAAAGAGCCTGCAAAAGTTAAAAATTTCATAAAATAACTCTTAATCACAAATCTTTTAGTTTTTTTCTTTCAAAATCAAAAAATTTGGGTCTTGATCGGAATTCTGGATAGAGATAAAATTTAATTTTTGTAATTTCTTTTTTCTATTATAACATAAAAATTTGTGCTATTCTATGGTTCTTAAATACAATTTAAATATCTTTACTATCAACTTATGATGAATAATTCAGCATTGCCCAGAAAAATATGAGATTTGTAATTTTAATTTTTGGAATCTTGTAGTTTATCTAATTTTGCATTTAGCTATGGGTTATAATTTATCTATTGAATTTTTTATTTTTCTTATTCTGATTGATGGAATTCCCTTATGAAGATGTTATTTTACTTGTGCACATTTATTTTTAGCATACAAAAAAAGATATATTTTCCTAGTGAAAATATCGATTTTACTTGTATTTTAATAATAAATGTATGATTTCTTCTTTAAAATGCCTATTACATTTGCTTAGATGTAATTTTCATACAAAAAATAACATGTCCAGTGAAATCTCACAAGTAGGGTCTCGAAAAGAAATATAATTTTTATATTTGTAAATAAAAGATGCCCATTAAATTGCCCGAATAACCTAGACAAAATGAACCTAACAAAATTTTCGAACAAACTCTATATTGATTATTATAAAGTGATATTACAGGAAATTATAGCACTTGCCACCTTTAAATCTTAGATCCGCACACTACCATAGTAAAGACAGCGCGACTCAAACACTAGACCTTAATCAAACTCTGAACCCACATTACCATCTTGACAAGAGGATGCGCTTGTGTCAAGCGAGTTCAAATGAGCGTTTTTATTTTACTTTGCCTTGCTTTAAACAAAATATACCAATACAATGTACACGGTACTTATTTGCATGTGATTTGCATGTTGGTATTTGTGTGACCAGTTTTGAAGATATTTGACTTTCGACTTCAAAAAGTTATTTCTACAATAATAAGGGTTGGGAAGTGCATTTCAACTTCAAATAACCGTCCAACTTCAACTTTAACTTCCACTACAAAATCTTAATGAATATGATATATTTTTAGTGTAAGTTTTAGAATACGCGCAATGCACGTCCACTCATGTCTTGAATAAAAACTTCTTAAAACTGACATATATATTATTTAAAACATATATCTTGTCGTGTAAGATTTTAGGATTCTCAGTTTACATTTTCATTGTTAGAATATGTTTGTACTTCAACTAAATATTTTAAAAGGTTTATATTCTAGTCTTTCATTAATTACAGGTAAATATTAACTCATTAATAATATTCTATTGGATATTGTTGGAATTGAAAATATGAAGGGTTCGGTATCTTTATTAATGAAGGATAGGGGAGATTGGCAAAATAAATGTGGTAAAGATTTTGTGGTTTAGTTGCTAATTTTGGGTCGCTGGTGAATTTTTCTTTCTTTTTAATAATTTATATAAGGTAAAAATTTTACTTAATTTTAAAGTCCTAAATATTGTGACTTCAAGCTTAATTGAAATAAGGAATAATTTAATAAGAAATATTTTAGTTATTTTCAAAGTCCTAAATATTAAGAAATAATCAAATGACTAATTAGTCTAGTGTAAATTCTATTTTAAAAGCGTAAAAAAAAGATGATCAATATTTCACTAAGAGCCTTCGAACTTATTATAATTAGTTTCTATGTACGTGCATTGCACGTTTGTGTTCCGTGTTAATTATCAAAAATTATATGACAAGACACAGTTTATCGTGCACAGAACATTGATAAAAAGTAAAATCAAATACCAAAATGAGATATAGACGTTGCTTTGGAAATATGTTAATGATTGAAAAGTGTTTCACATCAAAATATTATTTTTAAAGAATCAAAATCAATAGTTAGAAAGTAACACAGTTTAAAATAAGCCTAAAGGATGATCTTAGAACAATTCAATCGATTTCCGAAGATACGTACCAATGCATATACATTTAGCTCAGCAATTATCTAAAGTCATCCTAAGGGAGCAATTTAATGAGTGAATAAAGGAGAAAAAGTCCAAAAGTTAGCATTAGCCAAGTAGTCAATAATAAGAAGTTTTGATCCTCACCCTTGCAATCTGAGTTTATCAGCTATGCAAATGAGAATATTAGTTAAATTATCCAAGTCAAATACATATTTTCTATTATTGCCGTCATTTTTTTAAAAATAAGAATGGTAGTTGACCTTAAAGACCTAAACATCATTGTCACGATCCGGATTTCCCACCCTCGGGAGTCGTGATGGCGCCTACTAGTGAAAGTTAGACAAGCCAATCCACTGGATTATTTACCACTTTTCTATTTACGAATTCATTGAAGCACAAAAACATCAACTAAAGAACAGTAATTCAACAAATGAAATGGATGCAAATTTCATACTCTACAAAAATATCGCCGACAAAATATCCTCAACAGACACCCCAAGATTTGGTGTCACAGTTTCACAGACGGTTTAAGAGTACTACACACAAGGTTCTGAAGAAATAACAAAATACTGTCTCTGGACTACATAGAAGAAACAGGTACAAGAAATGGACAGGAGACACCAAGATCCGCGTACATCTGCAGAACAACCTTGGGTCGCCTGAAAATCAAAGGCTGGAAGCTTCCTATTGTTTGAAGCCTGCGGTACTGGAATCTGCACAAAAGAGTGCAGAGTGTAGTACCAGCACAACCGACCCCATGTGCTGGTAAGTGACTGGCCTAACCCCGGCGAGGTAGTGACGAGGCTAGGACCAGACTCCAGATAGTCCTGTGCAGTTATAAACATATACGCATCTACAGCGGAAGATAGAAATACATAAACAAGTTAAACTGGGGAAGGGGAGAACATACATCGGGATAGCAGATAATTGAACAAAACGAATCATCAATGAATAAGAAAGAAAACTGCAATTTAACCTTTAACACAAAAATGCCCCAGTCGGGTTTAAAATGCGACCGCATATCCGCCGCATATCCAACATGCGACCGCATCTTTGCTATGGCCATCGCAGATCGTAACCTTAGCCTTCACCGCAGTTCAGTTTGAAACATGGTTTGTGGCCCACATGCCAAAAATGCGACCGCATTCTTGATCGCATTTTTGACGTTGATTTTGCCCAGAAATCTGTCTCGATCTGCGGTCTCAGTGTGGTGGATATGCGGTCCGCATTGTGGAAATGCGACCGCATTCTTGACGTCATTCTTTGCCCAGAAAACTGTCTGGGTCTGCGATCTGGGTGTGTAGTTCGCGGGTCGCATACTGGGTTAGCGATAGCATATCCCGCTCTGCGATGTCTCTTTACTCTTTTACAAAATTGCAACTTGTGATTTTTCTGCAACTTTTCCATGGGCGATACAGTCCGTTTAGCCACCCTAAACTCACCCGAGGCCACTGGGACCCCAACCAACTATGCCAACATATCCCATAACGTTATTCGAATTTGTTCTAACCTTCGGAATGCTCAAACAACCTCTCAACACCAAATCCCCGTCGGATTCAAGCCTAAGAATTTTAAAAATCTTCTAAGTTACTCTTTTAATCAAAAATCCAACCAGACCATGTCCGAATGACATGAAGTTTCGCACACACATCCCAAATAACATAACGAAGCATAATAAGATAGAAATGGGGAAAACTGAGCGGTAGCTCATGAGACGATTGGCCGGGTCGTCACATTTATAATTCATGACAATATGGAGCTTAAACTCATTTTCAAGAGTTGACAGATTCTATCTTGATCAATCATTAATTCTACAAGTATTTAATCATATCCAATATCCTTTCAACTATCGCCCTAGGGCCAAAGGTGTCTAGTATCAAAGCGCAATAAATAATTTATCGATTACTATGATGATCTCAGGTCAAAGGAAACTCTTACATCACATTCTTCAAGAGAATATCCTATAGACAGTTTATGGCAATTCTAACCATTAGGAATTATCCAATGAGTCGGTTCAATGATCATATCTCTATATGCATCATCTATCTATGTGATTTAGTTAATGAGATCAACTAAACTTTATCCAATAAAGACGATCACATAAATATTGATCTAACCTGATTACTAATGTTCAAATTAATAATCCTATGATCAAAAACAAATTTAGATTAAATTATAAGAAATTTCATTCTCATTATCATGATCTCCATCACGATGACAAGTCTCAAAATTTAATCAAGGACCTTATTAAATTAATCAAGCAATTAATAATAACTATGATAAAAGAATATCAAATGTTATTTATATTTTATACTCGAGTATGAACACTGTATCGCTATGCCCCTCGCTTAGCCCCGCTCTTTGGTTTAGAATGGATCTGTACTGGTTCTGGAAGATCCGGTTCTGGAAGGACTGCCTCCACTGCATTAGGGGGCGCGTTTTGGGGGTTTGGCTGGTCAGAGCCGATTCACTAAGTCAATTAGACAGTTAAAGGTAACGTGCACAAGAATATGTTCAAATCATTAAATATGAGATTGGATATAAAGTATATCTATTATATCCCTAACATTTTGGGCATGATAAATCTCCTTCTTTAGACTTAGATCTTTTTCATGTTTTATGCTAGATAGTATATAACTTGGTGCATCCAATGTGATTATCCAGGGATCCCTCTTCTATAAGGACGTTCTCATGCCCCTGGATTAATTAGACAAAGCAATGGAACGCCCAAAGTAAAGATAGTAACCAATGATAACATAATTGCCAAACACGCATAGAAAGAAGATTCCTTTGTTACCTTAGACATTGATGTTAGTGCAATCAAAAGAGTTATAGTGGACAACCTATCAATATATTTTGTATGACTTGTTATTGATTTCTCATGGGCACAACGATGAACTGAAAAAAACATCAACAATAAATTAAAAAAAACCAACAAAAGCCAAATTCCAACTACTGAAACTATAAATATAAAATTGAATATAGATAAGATGAAAATTTTGCAGTGGATTAGTTAGCTTAATGTTCGCATGTATCCGTTGCAAAAGCATGATATCAAACAACAATTATGCAGATCACATATAAATCCTTAATTATTTTCTATTAAAATTGAGACTCTATAAGCAAAGGGTTTTATTGATAGAGATTAGCGTCAGGATTTAATTAGAATCAATCACAAATTAGGTTTAGAAATCGTGTCTAGTGGTGATGATTTTAAAGTCCTAATATGAGACAAATTCTTAATTTTACACTTTTATCCAATAAGAAATTATATATTAAAGGAAATATTTAGAAATTTTAACGGTATAAAAGTCGATTAATATTTCTAGGATATATTTGTCGTTTAACATTTAGCATTAATTATTCATGCTTTTATAATAACTAGTTTCTATGTTTGTACTTTACACGAATATCTTGAGCAATATCTTTTGTCAAGCATTAATTAAAAGACAGCGTTTAAGCAAAACATAGATTTTGTTCATTAATGTTTTTTGTTCCTCTGATTTTTCAATACATATAAGCCATATAATTAGTGTTCGATTCCTCTTTTCTTTCGTTTTTTCCTTTTAAATAAAAAGTGTGACATGGATTTATCACTATAATGCAAACATAGTGTGACATGGATTTTCCAATAAGAACACTATTTTCACCCAACTAACATAGAACATTTATATTGCCTGTCTTCAGCTGCTCCCAGTTAGATTCTTGTTCATCAAACCTGAGAGGAACTTGACAAATAATAGTAAGCATTTCAGTACAAATAAAACCAACAAAACAATTACTAATGTTTAATAATATAAATCATAATCATAATCGCCACTATAAAAGGTTAATCAGTGATGACAAAAGATATAGAGAAAGGCTACGAGAGAAAAAAAAAAAAAAAGGTTCACGGTGAAGAAAGATAAGAAAACGATTGATTTGATTCAAAATCAAAGAAAAAATAATAATTGACCCAAAAAAAGAGGAAACGACATGTTAAACTGATTTTAAGCATCAATAATATTACTACAGAGCAGACCTCTCTAAGTATAAGCACGTGGTGATAAACTCAACGAACCACGAGATATATTCCTTTTAATTTATATTCCAAGAACAAAAAAAACTTCAACAAAATTTTTCATATCAAAGATTTGGATAAAAATTGCTGGTCTTATTCATACCTAGATTATTTGCGTGCAAATTTTGAAGCTTCAAAAAAGATATATATATATATATATATACACACGCATGTTAACAGCCTTGGAGACCCTAAAATATTTGGAGTCTGCTATGGCAGCAGCTATTACGAATTGTTGAACCAATTGATCTTCAATATACATAATCTCATATTTACATATACTGGTGTCTAGGATGGACGAATAATTAGTCTTTATCCAGTAAGACTTATAATTGAGGTACATAAGTCTCCTTAAGTTTTATCCTAAACTTTGACTGGAAGTCTTTAAACAAAAGAATTAGAATTCTATCTTATACCGTACAAATTCGCGGGGAGTTGTTGATGTTCTCTATAGCATGAGGCGGCGATGAAGTTGAGTTAAAAAAGGATTATTTCAACATTACAATTATATCCAAAAACATTGCTTCATAAAAAGATACTTTGACTTTCAAAAGGCATAAAGGTCTATCAATATTTATGGGAATATTTTTGACACTCAATATTAGCGTTTTAGTATTTATATTTTTATAATAATTAGTCTTAGAATACGCATGTTGCGCTTGTATCCAACTTCAATAAGTAAACTGTTTATGAAAACCACATAAATAGTATATTAAATTATATTTGAATAAATAAAAGTTTAAACTTTTGAAATTGATGAATATCAATCCAATATAGATAACTCAATAAATAAAGAAAAACTGTCTCATAAAATTCCTCAATCATCATTCTATATATTCAACTTAAATTCATTGTCATCTCTATAATTTTATCACCTTAATTTCATTAGTTATCATACTTCCTTTTAATTTCAGTAAGAACACATAGCATTTGAAGATTTAAGAATTTTTTAATTTTTATTTTTTTTGAAAAGCTATGTTCTAAGTTCATTTTTTTGTGTGTGCGGTAATTTTCAAGTTCATTTTAATAGACACAAACATGTTCATCTAACTAACAAAAGACAGTCTATTCAATAAGAACTACTATATGAATTGTTTCTAACAGATTAAACAATAATATATTACTATAGCAAAAGTATAATCCAGCAGCTACATTTTGAACTATAAATTTTAGTTAGATTTTAAAATCTTAAATATTAAGAGAATAATTAAAGCATAACTTTGTGTAGTGTAAAATCTATTTTCAAAAGGAATTTTTATATAAATAGTCGGACGGATTCATTATTTATTTTTTCTACCTGGTATTATATATTCGCTGGCTATTTTTAGTTAAGCGGTTTGATGAGCGGCTATTTAGGTTAATTCTTCATTATTTAAGTTGAAAAGCCTATCAACATTAAATTTAGTTAAATATCTTCTGTGACATACTTTTATCATAATTATTATAAGATTTGTCAATAACATGAAAAAAATCAAAATTTTGTTTGTTTGAAATTTGGGAGTAAAGGTTCGTCCTACAACTCCTTGAAAATAAAAAGACACTACTAGAAATTTGAAAAAAATCGACCACGATTGACAGATCGATTTTGATCGATCAAAATACCGGCCAAAAGACCAACTGAAGATGGTCGATTTTTTAAAATATTTTATTTTTTAATTTTTTTTAAGGAACCGACCAACTTTGATCGGTTCTTTTGGCGCAAAAATGCAGAAGACTATTTTCGCATCCCGTTAAATTTATTTTGTAAGAAACCAACCAACTTTGGTCGGTTTTTCATTGAAAAGAAATTAAAATAATATTAAAAAAACCGACCGAAATCGGTCGGTTAATCGGCCGGTCATTTTAAAAAACCGATCGAGTTCGGTCGGTAGTTTTATTTTTTAATAAAAAGTAAAAATGAAATAAAAGACAGTCTTAAAATAAAACCACCAAAGGTCTAGTGGTAGAATAGTATCCTGCCACAGTACAGACTCTGGTTCAATTCCCAAATGGTGAATTTTTAGTTACATAATTAAGATACCAACCAACTTCGATCGTTTTTTTGACAAATTTTTCCTTTTTGGAATTCAAATGACAACCGAAATCGATTGGAAAATACCGACCAAAGTCAGTCGGTTAGTTCTACCGACCTTATGATTATCGATCTCCATTCGATCGATTTTTTCCAGTTACTGACCAACATCAGTCGATTTTCCCCATTTTTTTTAGTAGTGTGAATAATTGACAATTTAGAGCCTACAAAATAACTAATGTCGAACCATTATACCACAAATTAGATGATATAAAGAACTACAATTAGCAGCCAATAGGTTAAAGAACTAAAAAGGCGAAAAAAATAATTTATGAGCCACATTTAATAAAACAAATCTAACAAAAGATTGATGATAACTTTAAACTTATCAAAGTAATGATAAAAATGTTATTTCACTACATAATAAGAAATTATCATGTAAAACAAGCATAAATAACTTATAACATGGTTAATTTTAGTTGAACTTAGAAGTCTTGTATGCCAAGAGTTTCACATATAATACACTAATTTTTAACATACTTAACATCACATATTCTAAATAGCTAGCTTAAAAGTTTCGCTTTTAAAATATTTTACGTCACACAGTTATTCAAATAAATAATGGATTTATATTAGTAAAATTTTGCCTAATTTTAAGTTCTTAAATATTAAGAACTTTTACATTGATCAAATAAGGAATGACTTATTGGCCATAATTTTGGTTGACTTTAAACTCCAAAAACTTTAGAAAAATAATAAAATGACTATCTTGTCTAGTTTGATATCAAATTTTAAAAAAGGAAAACGGCATTTCGCTAAGGACCTTTGTGCTTTTAATATTATATAGAGTATAGATAGATAGATAGATAGATAGATAGATATAGATAGATATAAATATAAATATAAATAGATTGATATAGATAGATAGATAGATAGATAAATTATTGTAACACCTCTAATTACCCGGTTGACTATTGTGTGCAATTGTTAATATGTACGTAGGCTTAATTTTAATTAAATATATTTTTAGTGTTTGAGAGGAGTAGGAATGGGTTTCCTCTGTTGGAAGTCCGTTGAGACATGTCTAATGGATTTTGTTGTAACACATAAAACCCATTCAAAATGCACTGCATGATTATCCCCAAAATATCTTTACAATTGTACCTTTAGGGTCATTTTAATTCACGGAATAGTAATGCAAGATATAAAATATAAGAACGTTATGCAGCGACTGAAATACACGAATTGTTATAAGATTAACTGTAACATTGTGTAATTCCCCAAACATTATATCACTATTCCTTGTGAAAGAAACATCTACATTTGAGTTGAAAACTTTGGAAAGGTTTACCATAAGTTAAGTTAAATTCTTTTCCCTTCTTGGTTTCGAAATTTTTTTGAAGAAAGTCTCAAATAAATTTTTTTTTTTAAAAAGTGCTGCCTATTTTTATTACTCTTAAGAATAAGAGTATAATTTCGTAGTATTTGGCTGCATTAGTATGTTCAGCTAACTTTTAATGATAGTGTGACCTGATACGAATCTTTATTTTAAAATGTGAAGTTTTTTGGTCTTTTTAACAAATAAAATTTCTTGTCCTTTTGTAATGATACAGAAAATTGTTAAAGTACATATTTGACCACGCAACTTGCAATCTTGCATGCAAACGTTTGTCTAAGCACCTTGCATGCAAATCCATTTTTAGAACTCCATTATTGTACGCAAGGGTGGCTCAAGGGGAGGCTAGTAAAACCTTTAGCTTTATGCCTTCTAAATTTTGAGGCCCCACACATATTTTTAGTTGTAAATTTTCTATTTTATTTTTGCTTAAAAAATATTAAAGTTTATAGAACAAAAATACAAACTCCTTATAAAAGTAGAAAGAAGACTATCTATTTTTAACAATAAAAATATTTTAGAACTTTAAATTAAGCTACTTAAATCTTAATATTGGTAAATAAATATTTTTAAAATACGATCCAAGAAAACACATTATGAATACGTGGGTAACATCTTATTAACTTGAATTTTCTTACCAATATATATAAATATTAATACTCCAAATTATATTTTGTAGGATAACTACACTACAAACAAAAAGAAAGACAAAAATAAATCAATATAAATATTAATATTATGTTTTGTTAAATAACTACACTATAGGCAAGAAAAAAAAAAAAAAAAAAGGATCCCTTATTAAAATTTGACTTTAGGCCATAAATTTTATCGAAACATCCTTAATTGCATGAGTACAGGAGAGTGCATTGCATCTATGTAAAGGTCTTAATGGATGTAACGAAGAACACCACAATCTGATTCAAAAATCTTTATTTCTTCTTAATTCCTTCTTTTCTTCTTTAGTGTAAAAATGTCGAAAGACAAAACAGCAAAGGAAAGGCTCCACTCTTCATCAAAAACAACCCGGCATACTAGCTTCATATTCTCTTAATTAATTAATTAATAATGTATCAGTATATATTAACACTTCTTTACTTTCTTTTTTTTTACTCTACTTTAATCACAGATAAAAACACCGGAATACAAGTGTTTTCGGGAGTACATTAAGGCGACAACGATTGTTGATACCTATGAAGAGACAAGTGAAGCCCTTAAAAAGGAAATACAACAAAATAGCACAACAAGCCGGGCGAGGAAGATTGTGGTTGAGTCAGTCCATGATGCTATTGGGCTGGAGGAATTCTTGCAAAGGAGATGTGGCAGGGAAAATGGGTGGATATGTATTGGGTTTAAGCTTGGTTAGCTTAAAATAAAGAGTGAATGGGAAATGGAGGGAAAAATGAAATACTTGAATTTCCCTCCTTGACAAAGGGACATTGTCCCATATTGGAGGAAGAAAAGGCTTTTGATGGGTATATATACAATTGCGCTTCTTCTAGCTCTTAAAGAGTTCAGAAGAAGGCAAGCCTCGCACCGTTGTCGTCGTCGCTCGCTCGGCTTCGGCTTCCGCTTCGAATTTGGTCAAAGATCGATTGATTAATTAATCTTTTTGGACAAATTTTTTTAATTATTTAATAACATATTAATTAAATTAGCCAAATATCCAACCCGAACCGGATCCGTGCGTGACCCGACCAGATTCATTTCTTCCCGGATTTTATTTAAATTTTCCTCCTGTTTTTAAGTGATTGTTCTGAAGAGTTGTGAACTTTCATAAACATCCCGTTTTTAAGTGACTGTTCTGAAGACTTGTGAACTTTCAAAAACAGTACTTCCATTGGCTATAAATTCGTTTCATTCTTCAGATTCTTACTTACGAATTTTCTGAACTTAAACTCTTCTTCTTCTTCTACACAAAACATATTCCAGTGTGATTTACAACCATTAAGTAGTTCGCAGTTCATCAAGTTTTAGGTACCGATACTTGGTGAGTTAAGTCGTTCTATCCTGGGAGGATAATATTCTAACACCTCGGGAGTACTTGTGGGGAATAATTTCCTTAAGGACACACTGTATATTCAGTGGGCTCGATTTATTTCAAAGTTACTGTTTCATTATTTATTTCTTTTTTGTAGTACAGGTTCCTAACAATATTAAGGAAATTATTATTGTAATCTGTATTCTGCTTTTGGAGATTAAAACTTGTGTGGTTTTCTACTCCTTCTGAATTTTTCTATTCTGATTTGAAGATGTTAAAACTTCATCGGAGTATTAAAATTCAGAAACGATTTGAAGAACATAAAAACTTTATTGTTTGTGTAAAACAGTATATAAAAACTTTATTTTTTATTTCCTAAACATACTGTTTATCGTTTATTACAGTACTATTTACTATTCTATTTTTGCCATTAATTGAATTCTTCTGTTGTTGACAGTGAGAAATGGCAACTGTTAATGAAAATTTTTCTGCGACTGTTGCGTTAACAAGCCGAACTTCTATTCCACCGGCCGAGAAACCGGGGAAATTTTCTGGAGCCAACTTCAAAGGATGGCAGCAAGAGGTGTTCTTCTGGCTTACCACACATGGTATGCAGAAATTCACCCAGTGAAGAACCTCCAACGCCTGCCATGGACATGCCGGACAACGAGAAATTTATGATTGTTGAGGCATGGAAACAGGCAGATTTTCTTTGCAAAGGCTATATCTTAAGTGCTTTGGAGGATGACTTGTACAATGTCTATAGTGCTATGAAGACTTCGAAAGAATTATGGGACGCACTTGAGAAAAAGTACAAGACTGAAGATGCATGCTTGAAGAAGTTTGTGGTTGCCAAGTTTCTAGACTATAAAATGATAGACAGCAAAACCATTGGAACCCAAGTTCAGGAGCTTCAACTTATTTTTCACGACCTTATTGCTGAAGGTATGGTCGTGAATGAAGCATTTCAAGTGGCTGTAATGATTGAAAAATTGCCTCCTTCCTGAAGAGATTTCAAAAACTATCTTAAGCACAAACACAAAGAAATGAAGTTGGAAGATCTTGTGATTTGTCTCAAGATTGAGGAAGACAACAAAACAGCCGAGAAGAAGTCTCGTGGAAATTCAACGATTATGGTAGCTAACATCGTTGAGGAGACTGCTCCAAAAAGTAAGAAGAGGAAAAGGTCTTCTGGACAAGCTAAGGAGCAGAAAAAAAAATTCAGGGGCAACTGCTACAACTACGGAAAGACTGGTCACAAAGCCCCTGATTATCGTCTCCCGAAAAAGGATAAGAAGAAGGGTCAGGCCAATATAGTGGAGAAGAATGAAGATATTGATGATTTGTGTGCAATGCTTTCGGAATGCAACTTAGTTGGAAATCTGAAGGAGTAGTGGATTGACTCTGGAGCCATTCGACATGTTTGTGCTGTCAAATAAGCATTTGCGACTTACTCTACTGCTAGTCCCGAAGAAGAGTTTTCTATGGGAAATACTGCAACAGCCAAAATTGAAGGTTATGGAAGATATTTCTGAAGATGACTTCCGGCAAGGTGTTAACGCTCAACAACGTCCTTCATGTTCCTACTATTAGGAAGAATCTAGTTTCTACTTCTTTACTTGTTAAGAATGGATTCAAATGTGTATTTGTATCTGACAAATTTGTTGTAAGCAAGAATGAAATGTATGTTGGAAAGGGCTATCTCACAGAGGGCCTTTTCAAACTAAATGTAATGGTTGTTGACAGTATGAATAAAATTTCAGCTTCTTCTTATTTATTGGAGTCAAATGATTTATGGCATATTCATTTAGGACATGTCAATTACAAAAATTGCAAAAGTTAATTAATTTAGAAGTATTGCCTAAATTCGAGTATAATAAATCAAAATGTCAAATATGTGTTGAATCTAAGTTTGTAAAATATCCTTATAAGTCTGTTGAAAGGAATTCAAATCCTTTAGACTTAATTCACACTGACATTTGTGATATGAAGTCAACACCATCTCGAGGTGGGAAAAAGTATTTTATAACTTTTATTGATGATTGTACGCGATATTGTTATGTTTATTTGCTTAATAGTAAGGATGAAGCAATTGAAGCATTTAAGCATTTAAGCAATACAAGAATGAAGTGGAGAATCAATTGAATAAAAAGATCAAAATTATTAGAAGTGATAGGGGTGGAGAATATGAATCTCCATTTGTAGAAACATGTTTGGAATATGGAATTATCCATCAAACTTCTACCATGTACACACCTCAATCCAATGGAATTGCGGAAAGAAAAAATTGGACATTAAAGGAAATGATGAATTCTTTATTAATAAGCTCCAAATTACTGTAAAATTTGTGGGTGGAAGCTATCCTTATAGCTAACCGAATACTCAACAGAGTGCCCCACAGCAAAACGCAATCTATTCCATTTAGAAAATGTAAAGGAAGAAAACTCAACTTGAAATATTTCAAAGTGTGTGGGTGTTTAGCAAAAGTACAAGTACCTTTACCCAAAAGGGTAAAAATCAGACCAAAAGCTGTAGATTGCGTTCTCATTGGATATGCTACAAACAGTAAAGCATGTCGATTTTTGGTTCATAAATCTGATAATCCCGAAATTCATGTTAATACGGTAATTGAATCAGATAATGCTGAATTTTTTGAAAATATTTATCCGTGTAAAACTGAATGCAAGTCGTTAAGTAAAAGACCTAAACGACCACGGGAAGAACCAAAGGAAAATCCTCCAAATAATGAGATCCAAGGCGTAGTAAACGTCGAAGAACATCTACTTCCTTTAGACCCGATTATGTTATATTCTTGCTTGAAAATGAACCTCAAACGTTCAAAGCAGCTATGTTATCTTCTGATTCAGCATTTTGGAAAGAGGCAGTCAATAGTGAGATTCAATCAATTTTGAACAACCATACATGGAAATTAGTTGATCTTCCTCCAGGAAATAAGCCTTTAGGATCGAAATGGATCTTTAAACGGAAAATGAAATCTGATGGCACTATTGACAAATATAAGGCAAGACTTGTTGTCAAAGTTTATAGACAAAAGAAGGACTTGATTATTTTGACATTTACTCGCTAGTAACGAGGATAACATCTATTAGGATGTTAGTGGCACTGGCGGCCGTGTATGGTCTTGAAATCCATCAAATGGATATTAAAACAGCTTTCTTAAATGGAGAATTGGAGGAAGATATTTACATGGAATAACCTGAGGGTTTTGTTGTCCGGGGTAAAGAAAAGAAAGTGTGCAAACTTGTTAAGTCGCTCTATGGACTTAAACAAGCAACCAAACAACGGCATGCCAAATTTGACTAAACAATATTGGCAAGTGGATTTAAAATCAACGAGTGTGAAAAATATATTTATATTAAAAACACTCCAGGTCATGAAGTCATTATTTGTTTATATGTTAATGACATGTTGTTAATGAGCAAAAATATGATAGATATAAATGCTACTAAGCGCATGTTGGCTAGCAAATTCGACATGAAAGACTTAGGAGTTGCTGATGTGATCTTAGGAATCAGAATTCACAAGACTACACAAGGTCTAACACTATCACAGTCTCACTACATTGAAAAAGTAATTGATAAGTTCAAGTATCTGGATTTCAAGATTGCCAAGACTCCAATTGACGTGAGTTATGCACTTCAAAAGAATGAAGGTAAAAGTGACTCACAACTGGACTATGCAAGAGTCTTGGGAAGTTTGCTGTATATCATGAATTGTACGCGATCAGATATTGCATGTGCTATTAGCAAACTGAGTCGTTCTACAAGTAATCCCAATCAAATACATTAGATGGCAATGAAACGAGTTTTAGGTATCTGAAACATACCTAAAATTATGCTATGCATTATAACAAATATCCCACCGTGATCGAAGGATATAGTGATGCAAATTAGATCACTGGATCATCTGAAGTTAAATCCATGAGTGGATATATTTTCACGATTGGGGGTGGAGAAGTGTCTTGGAAATCATCCAAACAAACGTGCATCGCCCGTTCTACAATGGAATCTAAATTCATAGCTTTAGATAAGGCCGGTGAAGAAGCTGAATGGCTCCGGAATTTTTTGGAAGATATTCCATTTTGGCCCAAACCTTTGGCACCTATATGTATACATTGCGATAGTCAAGCGGCAATAGGCGGGGGAGGGAGCGTTATATATAACGGAAAATCTCGTCACATACGACGGAGACACAATACCGTTAGACAACTACTCTCTAGTAGTATCATCACTATTGACTACGTAAAGTCAAGAGATAATATGTTGGATCCACTTACAAAAAGCCTATCTAGAGAGGCAGTTGAAAGACCATCAAAGGGAATGGGGTTAAGGCCTAGGACAAGTCGTCATGGTGGTAACTCTACCTAGCAGACTGGAGATCCCAAGAGCTAGGTTCAAAGAGATCAAACAAAGTTGTGAATGACGGTTCAACATTGTCAAATAACTCAACCTACTCCTGTGATAAGGACAATGTTCAAAAATCGAGGTAAAACATTAAGACTTTTTTGATAAGTCAATAAAGCATAATGTTTTTAATGATTTGCTAAGTCTGGCAGAATATGACCAGATATTGTGTATATAGGATTACACCTTTAGAAATCACCTATGTGAGTGTGAAGTATAAGCCGCTTCAAGGGGAATGAAAGTAAAGGCCCATTCTCTAAGCACTCATGAAACCAGGTAGTGTTCATGGCTGAAACGAGCACTACCGTGAGAACCGTAGATGGTTAAGGGTTGATTGTGTGACTTATGTTGTCTAGATATACAACAAAGCTCGACGGTTAAAAGATATCAAATCTACCAATTGACCGAGTATATCCGATATAAGTTCACTACGGAAAGTTCAAAGGGAAACCTACTTATCCATATGCAATTAATCTTTGCATGTAAATCACACACTCGTCCGTGCATTATTTTTTCTTATAGCCATTCCCCATCATGTGGGGCATTGTTGGGTTTAAACTTGGTTAGCTTAAAATAAAGAGTGAATAGGAAATGGAGGGAAAAATAAAATACCTGAATTTCCCTCCTTGACAAAGGGACATTGTCCCATATTGGAGGAAGAAAAGGCTTTTGATTGGTATATATACAATTGCTCTTATTCTAGCTCTTAAAGAGTTAAGAAGAAAGCAAGCCTCGCGCCGTTGTCGTCGTCACTCGCTCGGCTCGGCTTGGCTCGGCTTCGGCTTCGGATTTGGATTTGGTCAAAGATTGATTGATTAATCTTTTTGGACAAAATTTCTTTAATTATTTAATAAAATTAATTGAATTAGCCAAATATCCAATCCGAATCGGATTCGTGCGCGACCCGACCCGATTTATTTCTTCCCGGATTTTATTTAAATTTTTCTCATGTTTTTAAGTGATTGTTCTGAAGAGTTGTGAACTTTCAGAAACATCCCGTTTTTAAGTGACTGTTCTGAAGAGTTGTGAACTTTCAGAAACAGCACTTCCATTGGCTGTAAATTCGTTTCGTTCCTCATATTCTTACTTACGAATTTTTTGAATTTAAACTCTTCTTCTTCTTCTGCACAAACATATTCCAGTGTGATTTACAACCATTAAGTGGTTCGCAGTTCATAAAGCTTTAGGTACCGATACTTGGTGAGTTAAATCGTTCTATCCTGGGAGGATAATATTCCAACACCTCGGATACTTGAGGGGAATAATTTTTTTAAGAACACACTGTGTATTCAGTGGGCTCGGTTTATTTCAAAGTTACTGTTTCATTATTTATTTATTTTTTGTAGTGCAGGTTCCTAAAAACAAGAACCATGGTTACCGCTACACCTCAAAGCCCAACAGAAGAAGATATGTTGCGCCGGAAAATGAACAAACTGAGGGATGCTGATGAACCCCTAGGAGTTACGTTCAAGTGATATCTCCTCTCTAAAGAGATTAGAGAGTGAGGGGATGAGGGAGGGAGCGAGAGAACTGAGCAAAGAAGTTGGCATTCTTTGATCCATTGTGTTGTAACTTTTTTTAAACTGTTCCATTGTCTTTGTGTGTTTCTTTGGATTCTGTAGTGCTGTATTCATCTGTGTTCGGATGATAATTTTACCAATAGAGCTATTGTTAATTCTGTTATAGGCTAATGGAATTTCAAAAGGAAAAATATTATTGCTCAATTGTGAGGAAATACTAATTACGAATGATCAAAATTGCAATTTACCAATGACCGAAGGGACCAAAAGTGCAATTATCCCAAGAAAAGAACAAACGAACAAGTAGAAACGTGATTGTGAGTTGGACGGATTGAGTGGTGACTTGCTCCTTGGTCAATTTTGCTCAAATTTTGGATGGGTTGGCTCAAATCGTTTTAACCCACTTAAATTTGACCTTATTGTCCATTTGGCATCCCCTATTGAGTTTTTTTTTTTTTTTAAAGATTTACCTGCTACAGGAAAACTTTATATCCTATTTATTATAAATAAATAAAAATTTAAAATATTATTTTCTATAATTTCCTTTTAGTTTTTATAGCAAAATATGTATTTATGGTGTACATTACCGCTAAGCCATTAAATATGTTGTCTAATATTTTTCTCTCTCATTCTTTCAGTTATTCTCATCCAAATTTATCTCTCCACAATCTCTCTCTCACAGCGCCATTGTCTTCCCCATTGTTGAACAACGATTCTCTCACAATGCTATTGTCTCCCTCAATTTTTAATTTTTTTGCTCCAAAAAGTTGTGGTAAGTGTTAAAGTTTTTGGCTTTTGGCCAGTTAAACCTTCTTCTTTTTCTCTTTATTAATTATTTATATAATCACAATTGTTATGTTTTCATCAGAAAACTTGAAATTTCCTCTTCAATGGCTGATTCAACAACTCCGAAGAGGGTTACCCAAGGTATACCCACCAAAGCACTCAATTTTGACGGACCATATTTCGATTTGCAAATCACTCAAGCGGAACCTGTATTAGCAGGTTCATCAGCAACCACTGAAGCAGAAAGGAGAACAAAAATTCGTAATGACCCTATTCAACAGGGTCAAGTTGAGAAATTTTCGAAAAAATCAACACTTACTAATGTGAAAAAGAGAAGAAAACTTATAGATGATGCTTCAGAGATTAAGGGAAAAGAGGTCGCTAAAGGAACTAGCTCGAAAACATAGAATGGCAAGGTAATTGTAGATGTATTTATATGTATTCGAGTCTGCATATATTGATTATCAGCCTGTACAGTGGTTGTCTCTTCTTGTATTTAGATGTATTTATATGTATTAGATATTGCCTACACTGATTTTTATTTTGTATAGTGATTTTTAACTGTTGTATTTAGATGTATTTATATGTATTTTAGTTCATTCAATAATTTTTTAAAATACACCAACTGTTCTGTATTAGTTATGTATTCAACCTAACTGTGTTCATCTATATTCTCAACCTAACTGTATTCATCTATATTTAAAACAACAGTCATTGCCATGACTCACAGTTTTTGTGGTAATTATCACTCATTATGTTGTATTTCATCAATGAGCTATGTATTTAAACTAATTGTATCCTTTTACATTCCCAATCATATATTTTATCTTTTTAATTATTTTTTGTATGCAGGAAATAAAACTCTTTGTTAAACACCCGCCTATTATCACTGCATATCAGTTTCTACACTAACACCGATATAATCTCCGACCTCAAAGAAAAGCTTACTCCAGATCAGTACAAATTATTTGGTACTACTTGTTTTGGAAGTTTCCTCGACATGAAGCACTGTGAGGTTCAACATCAATTGTTCTGGTGCTTCATGGTTCTGTAGCTGGAAGAAAGTCCTGTTGATTCATTTTTAATATATGTGAATGGTACAACATTATGCTTTTCAATCAAGGAGTTTGCAGTAGTTACTGGTCTCAATTGTGTTAGTGACGCTGAAGATTTTGAGTTTAACACAAAGATGCCTAACAAGATTGTGGATACATACTTTGGCGGTGCAAAGAATATCAAGAAGAAAGATTTATTGAAATGCTTTGATGAAAAGAATTGGGGTTTTGACAACGATGGAGATGCCATTAAAATAGCTATGTTGTATATCATACATACATTCATATTTTCCACTGAGAAGAACTGCAGAACTGCACAACCATCCCAAGACTACATTTTGACTTGGCCGAGAGCGGAAGGTATTCTGATTACCCATGGGGTAAGGAGACATTTCAGGCCCTTATCAAATCTATTAGCAAGAAGATGGATTCCCAGAAGAAGTATTACAGGATAGTTGGGATGCCTCTCGCTATGCAAGTATGGTTCTACGAGTGTTGTTCAAAGGTCGACCCCGAAATTGCACTCCGAGTTGATAACCGGATTCCTAGAACACTCAATTGGAAAACCACTGACAACAAGCCAACTTATGCTTACCTGATGAACGGCATGTTCAACGGCCAGGGAAACATGGTAATTTATTGTTATTTAATTGACTGGTGTTTTATTCAACATATGTTTCTGTAATAAAAATAGTGTTAAAATTAAAAAATAAATACAGTTAAATACATTATACATCTATGTCCATGTTTTCACAAATAATAGGAATACAGCAGAATACATAATATAGTTTACAGCTACATATTTAATTCAATATTGTAAATTTTTTATACAATACAATTAAATACATGTATATACATAATTGCTCATATACATAAAGAAGATTACATTAGTAATCATACAGCAAATGCGGTTTACATTGAGTGTATTTCTATTTTCAGATGAAAAACAACAACATTCAAATAACCGTAGTGAGCTTGCAGTTATTCAGGTGCCTCCGAATGGCGTTGATGTAGACAAAAGTCCTCTTCATACAGACAACAACGAATAGGATTCTGATGACTTTAGTCCTACACCGCCTCTTTAACCGAAGAAGAAACATGATGCAAGCGTTGGTCCATCTTCATCTCCACCTTACAAAAAGCGCAAACAACAGCTAATTGATCCCTCAATTGCAAAGAGATCAATACCACATGTGTCCGCAATACCTCAAGCCAAGATTCCTTCTACTGCTAAGATTGAAATCAAGGAACCTGTATTGAGTGTTAAGAAGCCAGCTGATTCTAAATCTGATGATTTGTCTGCCTTGAGGCAGGATCTAAATTCATTCAAGGATTATGTAAGTATTGTTAATGCATATTCAACTTTACAGTTTATGAATTAACTTTCTAATATGTTCTAACCCCCCTCTAATTGTTTGTGTAATTATTAGGTGATGGGCGAGTTCACTTCTCTACGATCATTGATCAATGAAAATTTTAAAAAGTTTTCTGAACATGTTAAAGCCAATCAAAATACATAAAGGGTATACCAAAGAAAGAAAGATACTGGGAGACATGATGGTGGTATTCAAAGGTTACCTGAGGCCAACTTGCATGATAATCCTGAAGGCCAAATACAGCATGATATAGCTGTTGGCGAGAATTCAGAGGTTAAAATTTTTTAACCTCTTTAGTGTATATGTAGTATAATAATACATGTTTAATCAGTGTATTTATATGTTGTTATAACTGTATTCATGATTTTCTTAATACATATTTTTAATCAGCTTTTACTCTACTTTAGTGTAATTATATATACAACAACATACATAATTCAGAATACACTTATATACATGTGAATACAGCATTATATTAGTGAATACATACATGTGGCTACATTTACAGAATACATGTGTATATACCTACTCTGAATTTGAAACTTTATGTTTATTCTAATTTGATAAATATATTTCTTTTAAATATATAACATATTAATAGATTCCATTGGGTGTATGTTAAGGCTACCGAAAGGAAGCTAAACACAGACATTCATGCCGATGGACCTCCATATGATATTTTAAGTGGAGACACATTGAATGCATCTACAGACGAGATTCCTGTCTATGGTGAATTAAGAAATGAGGGGCCTACTGAATTAGAGGTGCCGAATGTCATACAACCCAAAATTGACGAGGATGTATCCAAAGAAATACATGTGTCACAATTCGACGAGGACCTTCCAAGTCAAATTCCAGAAACTAGAATTGTAATACATCCAGCACCTAAACTTGTTAATTCAACGCCTTTACCTTCGCATAGGACTCGGCGTCCAAGTCGATGAAATTCTTCGCCTTATGAGACAAACTTCGACTCGACCGGTCATAAATTTGTATACAAAAGCTATATTTTATAGAGCTATGTTTTATATCCCCATGTCAACTATAATTAGATGTCGCGATTAATGACTCCGAGGAACTGCAGGTACTTCAATAAAGTTGAATCCCATATTTAACAAAAAAAACATCCCTTTGAAGATGAATTAATGTCAGGGCCACATCATACTTTAGTCATTCAAGAATTCGAGAAATGGGTTCGTGATGGTTTGTTGGCTAAACATGATCAAAAGTAAGTCTCTTTTTTCGTTCTATAATGTATGGTTTTACCTTTTATAGTGTAATATTTGTTTTCTAAATCCTTGTAGAAAGGATAAGGAAGACCATTACAAGAAACACAAATCAACACTGCCTATACCGTTGGATTTTGGAGTTCATGAAGTCACTAGAAAAAATTGGTTTTACCTTCTATCATTTGACGGGCAACTATGGAATGACGATGTAAGATATATCTCTTATATATTCAATTTATCTATATTTAATTTTTTTTCATTGTTTGGATTCAATGTTTTGAAGTATGTATTCAGTGTATTTTACCTGTTTTATTCATGATGTGTCAATATTTGCGTTTCACTATTTTATTCAGCATATTCAAAGTTTGTATTCACTGTATTCATTATGTTGCTCTCAATGTAGTCAGATATATTTTATTTTATCAGTAGTTAAGTTATTCTCAATACATATAGCTTCTGCATTTAATATATACCAAAAGTTTATAATCACTGTATTCAATGTATTGAAGTATGTATTCAGATGTATTCAAAGTTCACTGTATTCAGTGTCTTCACTATATTCACTGTATTCAGTGTCTTCACTGTATTCAATGTTTTAATTGTATTTCACTGTATTCATTGTATTCAGTGTCTTCATTGTCAAACTTCAATGTGTTTCATTGTTCTACTTAGCAATATGTACCCAATGTATTGAAGTATATATTCAGATGTATTTTTTTATTAATAATCGCTTGGATTCACGGTATTCATTATGTTGCTCTTAGAGTATTCAGATGTATTTTATATTAATTGTAGTTAAGTTATTTTCAATACATATTGCTGATGTATTCAATATATTTTAAATGTTTATAATCACTGTATTCATTATATTGAAATATGTATTCAGTGCTTTTAATATATAATCAATTTATTCACTGTATTGAAATATGTATTCAATATGTATTCAATGTCTTTAAAACTTTACTATATTCAGTCAATATATTATGTTTAGTTTCCTAGGTTTTATTTCAATATATTTCACATATTTTATACTAATTGTTTTCGCTGTTAAGAAGATGTTTTTCAGTTTTTTTTTACTTCAATGTATTGACGTTATGCATTCAATTTATATACAGCATATTGATGTCATATTTTACTACTTGAGAAAGAAGGGCAAGTATAACTAAAGTAACATATTCAAATTCACCACTGTTGACTGTATATTCAAGACAATAATTGCTGAAATCTCCGACAAGTATAATGATACAAATAATAATGCAAGTGTAGCCAAGGAAGAAGATGTTGTATGTGAATACATAAGGGGCTACAGATTGCTAGCTAATGTACCATGGCATAAGGTTGACAATATATTGATACCAGTCAACTTGAAAGATAAACTTCATTGGATATTGGCAGTTGTCTCATTTAAGGAGAGGTGTATCAATGTATATGACTTGTACCGATCAGCAGGTCATGATGCTTATGTTAGTTCTGAGATAGCTAAGCTTGCTAAGCTTATACCTCTGACTTCTCGATCAGTAATTTTTACAGAGACAAGCAATGCATAGATTGGTCACGTGAACCAACATACAATGACAAAGCACAATCTGAGCCTTTTGATGTTGTTTTTGTTTAAAATCGGCCTCAACAAAGAGCTGGGAGCATGTATGCATTCAATCCTATTTCTGATTCTTGTATCATTTATAGTCTTATATATATATATATATATATATATATATATATATATATATATATATATA
>MCJB01023941.1:75086-118065 GCA_002018475.1 Nicotiana obtusifolia
ATATATATATATATATATATATATATATATATATATTATATTTAACTGTTGTCAATCTACCTTTTTAGGGATTGTGGGTTGTATGTCGCAGCATACGCAGAGTATTTGAGCACTTATAGATTGGTTCCACAAACAATCTTTGGTGCCAATTTACTCCATTAAAGATATGGTGCCCTCCTTTGGGATTATGCTATGCGGAAGATAGACGCCGGTGCGATAAGCGACAATGAAGCACCCGCAAAGATTGTTAGGCAATCACAGATTCTGATACTTCTGTGAAGATAGTTTTAGAATAATTTTCTGTAAAACGGATTGTATTTGCAGCTTATTACTGAATACATCATTGTTGTACGCGACCTTTTTGATTTTGAATACATGAATGTCTTGTTGTCTTTAAGATGTTAATGATACAATCCATAACAGAATTTAATATATGCTGTTAATTCATATATTCTATTGTATTTATGTATCAGTATAATCATTCGCATAGTTCTACTATGTATTTATATAGTTGTATTCTGCTGATATATATCCCTTCTATATTCAGTATAATTCAATGATTTTACATCCCTGCTATATTCTTGCTATATTCTGCTATATTCGGTTATATTTAAATGATAGGAAGTGTTATATTCAATGGTTATTTTTACTGTTTTTTCTGGTTGTATTCATTGTTTACTGTATTTATTATATTTTCAATTTAACTATATTCAGTGATTATATTATGTTTTATTTCCTATGTTAGTATTTCGTTGTATTTGTGTATTAGTATAATCATGTACATAATTGTATTATGTATTCAGAAGTTTGTTTGGAATTGTATTACATATGTATTCAATTGTTTTTTGAATGCACACTTTGTTATTTTATGTATACGTGTCCTTCTATACCTCATACCTATATATACATCATAATAGCGTTCAATTTAGTAATCTAAACTTAAAAAATTCATCCAGTAAGAATTCAATACATCAAGAAATCGTTATGTAATAGAAAACTTGAACAAATCTATGCCATATAGTTATTTCAGTAATTACAATCAGAACATGAACTAAATCCTACGTGGAGCATTTCTACAACTACGTTTATTATGTCCTCCATTCCTACATATACTACATGAATGCTGATTTTTCTTTTGAAGCAATTCAGTTAATGGCTTATCGTGCTTCTTCTTTGGTCTTCCAAGAGGTCTTTTCCATTTGGGTGGTAAGAAAACTTCCTCTGATATATGTGCTGATATATTCCATTCACTTCGGTCAGGCAGTGGATACACGGGCACCTCTTATGTCATTACAACAGACTTTGATTTGTAATAGTCCGAGCAATAATCTTCCAGCTAGGAACTTGCTTTGCAAGACAGCCCAAGCATGTGGGCATGGTAATTCGTCAACTTAGAACCGCCCACAACTGCAAGTTTTCGCTAGGAGGCAAACAGTGTAACGACTTCCTTCATCGTTCACCATGTGCAAGTGTTCAGTTGATGGGACAACCTACATTAAACGAAGAAATATAAGTTGTGGACATTTGTACAAGACATGTATCTGTCAATGACTTAACGTATTAAATATAATATGCATGAATACAAAAAAAAAATATTTGAAATACATTAAATTGAGACACTATTTAACAAACAGAATATTAAAGTGAATACACTTATTTGTGAAATACAGTAAAATACTTTCAATACAAATAGAAAACAATTAAATAATGCAATATACACAATATAGCTATAGTAAAATGTATTATGAATATATAATATATAGTTAATACAAGAATACATTTGAATATATTGAATACAACCATTAGATACAACAGGATACATGCACTAGTGTTATTATTAAAAGGGAAGGCAGTAGGTTACTAATACATATTGTATTAGGCGTAAATACATGATATATTCAAATATCTTAATTTTGTCAATGCATTTACTTATAGAAAAAAAACTTACAGTCATTCAGTAGAAGTGCCTCATTTAATGTAAGGATCTCCTAATATTTTTTCTCAAGCGTTTTGTATGTGTGTGAAGCTTCTTTTTGATTGCTGCAATTCCAACGTCCAAACATCTTCCTAACTTCTTCTAGGAAGTCGTATATTGGCAATTCTCTAGCTGATACAAGTGCCGAATTGATTGACTCAGCAATATTTGACGTCATGGTCCATCCCCGATTAACAGGTGCATTCAACCTAGCCCACTTTTCGTAACCAGCTAATTCCAAGTAATCTTTAACCCGAATATCTACCTTCTCCACCTTTTTCATTAGACTACCAAATTCATCCTGGGTGTATGCTTTTGCCATTGAAAAGTATACCTCGCTCAACTTTGCATGACTCTTTTTGAATTTCTTGTACACGTTGTTCCATAGATGCCATATATAAGTAAAATAAGATACCATAGGATACACTCTCGATACAGATTTGATTATGCTCTCATTCATATCTGAAACGATGTACATGTTTTCCCGCTCGCCATAAGCCACCTTAAATTGCTCAAAGAACCACAACCAAGCAGCATCATTCTCTGAATCAACAACACCATATGCTAGTGACAATATATGTCCTGTAAATATAATTGCATACAGATAAAAAAATATCATTCAAGCTATATTAGAAATCAAAATAGCATATTTTATGTTAATCAAGCTTGTATGTAATTTTTTTTAACTGACTAACCTGCACCATCCAACGTGCTAACTGAGATGAATGTCCTCGTGTATGCTGATTTTAGGTGGCCGTCATCCACAATGACGATGGGTCTACAATAACCGAACCCCTTTATAAAATCATACAACGAAATATACAAATACATGAACTCATTTGTAGGTGATTTTTTCATTCTAATATGTGAACCAGGATATGTCATATCTAGTGTATATAAGTACCCTAGTAATTTATTGTATGAATCAACTGGTTCACCCCTCAGAAAATTTACTGTCTTTTCTCTAGCGCGACATGCCAACATGTAACTAACATCTACACCAAAGTCCAATTTTACATTATCAATTATATCCTTTGGCGTGTTAGTAAACTTGGACCTAATCATTCCCCCAATTAACCTACTGGTTGCTTGACGTTGCTCATACACCTTATCCTTCAACGGACATGTATGCTTATCATTGAACTCCCTCATTTTGAACATTTGTGATTTGTTAATACTAGAAGCCTTAAATTTCCATTCACAATCCTCAAAAATACATAACAATGTATAGCTGTAAATATATTTGTGTTATAAATACGATTGGTTAGTTATGGATAAAACATATACAGATCCTACAGCTGATTCGGCTACAGACACACAATATTTTTATTTATCAATAAAGTTTTGAATATAGAAACATACAATGAAATACAATGTATGTTACATGAATATACTATAAAAAATTATTGAATACATTGCATAAAACCATGTATTATGAACAAAATTAATATAAATAGTTCAATTCTCCTATAACTGTTTCAGAACATTCAATTAAAAACACTGAATGAGAGCATATATTAAGAATACAACATCATACTTGTTGTATCTACATATGCTGCCATGAATACATTATAAAACTATTACGTATACATATACATACAATTGAATATAACATATTTGGTGAAGCGGTTGTACGTGATAACATTCAAACCTGATAGCATTTTACCTATCAACTCAGAATTGAAACCTTTCAACAATTGCATATTGCTCCATCACTGCCTTTAATGTGTCCTTATCCTTATATACTTGTCCGGCCATCACCTCTTTTTGATTAGTTTTTGAAATAATCAAATCCTTTTCCGGTTCAAAAAGCTCAATTGGTTCACCTGAGTTTAAAGACTCAAGTGCAAGTGTATCAACTGTATCAAATTTACTCACCCCATCGATTTCATTAAGTTGCATTAGGTCACTTTGATTAAATTTCCTACGGCTACAATTTCTTTATCCATTGAAGTTATACAGAACGGATACATCCCGAATTCTTTGTTCTTTTTTTTCAACTCTACATGCACCCGATAACCCATGTTGTTGTGTATTTCCATAGACGTGTAACTTTCTTCCACTTTGTATTCAATTTCAATTGACTTTGAGCTCAAATATATGCCAAGTTGCTTCGAAATTGAAGCAACCAAATCATTGTATGATGTATACTCCTTTATCAGTATCCCATCAATCGAATAATCGACATAACAATTTTTAATGTTCCACTTGCCAGAATGACGAGTTAGGACAGTTAAACTTGCCATCTAGAAAATCAAATTTCAAACTATTTTTGTAGATACCTGTATCACTTCCTCGCAGAACCTCGAACAATATCACTGGAAAAAAGATATTGAACGATACCAGGAAAAAAAAAGGAGTGAAACTCTAAAGATGGCTCTGTTTTTGGGTGTTTGTCGTCTGCAAAATATTCTCATTAATTGGATTGCTAATGTTGCGTGTTATAATGGTGTTTGTTGAGTTATATTAGGAGTGTATCACGTTAATTAATCCACTTTCCGTTTTTAAACAGCTGGAGAGACCTATTTTTATATTGATTGTCGTTACTGTATTCATGAATACATGGAGCAAATACATGTGAATACAGCGCGTACAGCTGTGCTGCCCTGTTTTTTAGCCGAGTTTTGCTACTGTATTCATGAATATAATAGTTTAAATACATCGAATACATTATCATAACAACTGAAAAGGTAGCTATAAAAAGTAATTAAGTATACAATAGTTATGTTAATAACCACTAAACAATAGTAATTTCTAAAATTTCCTCTCTTTTTTCCTTCTTTTTTTAGGGCTTTACCCAAAAGGGAAGCCCTTTCGAAAATTCTCAACGGCCAGCGCAGAACCCAGGCCCACGAGGGGGTTTGAAAATAGTTTTCAACCAGCAATAGACGCACCTCGGTTAGAACCTCACTAGCTGCGTCATTGCACGAAGCGCAAAGATTTTCCATGAAAATAGTACAAGGTTAAAAACGATTATACTTTATAATTCTCCGAGAACAGAAAAAGAAAAGGGAAAAAACTTACGCATCAAAAAAGGGGTTAATTTTTAAAACTCTAAGACAGCATCAAGAAAAGGTAAATGAAAGCGATCTACAAGGTAGCAGTAATCTGGTACAATCCTTCATTTAGAATATTTTAATAGTGTAAAAAATAGTTAAACTGTCACCATATACCTACCCAAAAAGAACAATAAATCGTCATTCTTGCACAGAAAAGGAGCCTAACATCAAAACAGACTCAAGAAAACATAATTATTTAGAAGAAACTGAAGCCTAGATAATGATTTTAGAAGCTTTCAGAATGGCCAAACCATCTTCACGTTTGTACCTATAATGCTATTTTCCAGTTCATTCATCGTCACATCGTCGTTTACATCCGTATGCCACAAGAAAATGGCACTCAAACAGCAGCGCCTAACATACACAATTGATACTTAGCAACAGGGAACTCTTCACTTATGTCAAATAGTTCCCTGGACCAAATTTGGTGCAATTTGATATATATATAAAAATATATATAGCACACATGTCTAAAAGAATACAGGAGGAATGTTACATTGAGCTATACGAGTATGCCCCTCATAAGGAAAGAAAGAAGCAATCATTCAGCTAACCGCTATTTCAGCTAGAAAACCATCAATGTGCTAGAAGAACTTGAGTTTCCCTTTGGCCATAGATGCTTTTCCATGCTCCACATAGCACGCTGCTTTTTGAGTCCCTTTCAAGCCAGAACATGAGTCACCGGCCCCTAAAGTGACTGCAAAGTAGAGATAGACAGTGCAGAGAAAAGCTAGGAGGGCAAGCGCAGTTAGCAGGAAGCGGTGACGCTGAAGTAGAGTCGAACAGCTCCCAAATTCATCACCTCGGGAATGTTGTCTTTTTAATGATGATGAAGTTGAAAATGCAGTCTGTGTCTGTGACCTCCTATGAGGTGAAGATATATTAACTTCAAGAACCATAGCTTACACACTGAATCTTTTGCAACCGGATACAATTCTTGCACCTACTTAAATTCAACATAGTAAGCATTATGAGTGCTATAGAAGAGCACAAAGCACTGATTAAGTTCTGGGAGACAGCAAATAAAAGTGAAAATCAACATTTTACAGGCCCTACGCCGTAAGCAACAGCAATTGGGGGAAGACAAAGAGGGAGGGTAATACAATAGGCATCAGCTAGCTAGCTTTCAGCCAAGAAACCCCAATGTATGGAGCCAGTTCATAACACATCTAGAAATTAAAATGTGAACTATTGAAAATAATTGAACAATTTGACTAAGCAAACAATGTCAGAGTGGCAATGATAACAGTAAAATGATCGGCAAATATTATGGCCAATGATAGCCATTTCACATCCTTCTTTTCTTACAACTAAAATGATTAGAAACATTACGATAGGGGAGAATGTACCAACATGGTTAGAGGGCAGAGTAGCAGATTTCTATTCCGTCTTAGTTTTCCATTATGTCACAGAGATTTCATCATTTTTTCAGTTCATGTCACTTATATTAAACTCAGAAAAATTTCAAACGAGATTTGTTTGAACTAAATCGGTTCAATATCTAGTTACCATATATGGTTTTCTCATTATCCATCTCTATCAATATGCAAAGAATAACAATCTCCTCACACTGGTCATTATGTAACGACACAATGCTAGCAAATGATAATGTAACACTATCATAGCTGAAGTCGTATATGGATGTAATCCGGCACCATGCAATGCTGGATGCAAAGAATCCAAGTTTGCTCTGTCTAATTCAAAGATGAGAAAGCCAATCAGGTCATGTTATTCAGAAATTCCAAAAGATTTCTGACGTAATAGCTATGGTTAATTCCTATAGCCGTTGATATCAGTCTGATTATGAAATTAAGATTCTTCCGCACCATAACATTCATGTTCTCACTTCTCACCATCAAAGGAGCAACAACCTGGGCCAGATGTCAACGCAGTATCAACATGTTATTGACATTTCAGAATACACTCAGTTAACCTGTTCATTCGCACAAACCAACTTCATAACTGCATAAATACAGCTCAACTGGACGATTGGCAAAGACCATCACTCCCAGAAAATCCCTAAAGTGAAAATCTCTTTTTGAGTTTAGGAGTGATGAACCCAACTCAGCGTGCAGAAAATGTTAAGCAGCTCTAGTCCAACAGATTGCATACTTTTCTTTGAACACATAATCTGTTGCAAACAAAGTTTTAGACGATAGCAGGCAACACTTTGAGGCTTTCTAAAAAAGATAGTCTAAATGCCTTTAGACAATTTCTGTAAAAATATACTAATACAACATAACTACATTATAAGTTGATTGTATCAAACCTCTAGACTTATCAGGCTAAGACCTCTTCCTGATCCATAATTACAATTAAGCCCAACATAATTAATTTCCACAAAGTTATTATTCCCTAACCAACAGAGCTTGTTGAATCACACGATTTCATCAATATGCTTTGTACAAGGCCCGAAACATAATTCACCTCTAAACATCAAACAAACTCACTAGTCAGTGCACCCCCATCCCAAACTAGTTAGACTTTGAGGCAATGCAAACATCTAAAAACTCACTAAATACTGCACCTCAATGTTAATAGTTGCATTTCGACTTAAGAGTCCAAATTTTAAACACCTTTATTACTAAAAATCGTACAATGACGTACGAAATATACGGATCTCAATTTTATATAATCCCTATTTTTCATTCGAATGACGCAGAGGATAAGATAAAAAAAAGTTCCCATATATTTTCCAAGGACAGTTAATTAATCAAGTTAATAAACAAAATAAACCAATGAATTTCGACAAATCGATAGGAATACAACAGATCTGCAAAACCGTATAAAAGAGAAACCACATTGTATGCAGCTGAAAAATTATACGTATGAGTAAATTGAGATGACAAAAGGGAAGGGCCTTACAATGAAAGGGGAAAGCGAAAAGAATGTCCTTCAGCCAGATCAGAGCTAATGGGGATTGAAGAGATGTCCTTTTTCCTTGCAAAAATCAATTACTAGTCCAGTTTGTTTTGAGGAATTATGGATAATTATGAGAATCCAGAGCTCCCTTTTGATACGGAGAGATGCCCGCAACGACACGAGGGTCACACGCTTTTCTCTAGAGAGAGAGAGACAAGATTTGGACTTTGTTCGTTGGTGTTTAGTGTTCAAGTATTATAACGCCAGCTCATTACTACAGTTTAGCTTGTAAATAAGTTTGGATAGAATTGTGTTGATTTTAGGGCTTTGCTTCCTTAATCTTTACTACCGTGAATTATTTTGTATCGATTTATTGTGTATATGCATGTTATTATAAAAGTCTCCCCCAAAAGATTAGGTGTGTGATTAAAGATTTACCAAGTTAGGGGCATTTCTTGTATTATCTCTACTAGTCTTAGAATACGCGCAATAGTATCCAATCTCGACAAGTAAACTCTTTATAAAAATCACATAAATAGTATATTAAAATTATATTTGAATTACAAAATAAAAATTTAAATTTTTTAAATTGAAGGATGTCGATCCAATATAGACAGCTCAATAATGAAGAGAATCTGCCTGATTCTTTATGGCATGGACGTCTTTGATTGGATGGAGACAGATATATAGAAAGTGTGCAGTGAGGGTACTTGTAAATCACTAGGTAGCCATACAACACTCGGTCCAAGCAATGCCCAAAACCTTTCTTGGTCGGACCAACCCAACCGGCAATTTCCGACAAGTCTTTTTGAATTGGAAGAGCAAGAAGCGGAAATAGAAGAAAACTTTCTTTCTCTTTATGGATAACCAATTCATTTTCAAATATAGTTAGGAGACTTCGTCTTATTGAATTCCTCAATCATCATTCCATACATTCAGCTTAAACTCATTGCTAGCCCTATAATTTTATGACCTAATTTCACAAGTTATCATATTTCGTTTTTCAGTTTCAATAAAAACACATAGCATTTGAAGATTTAAGAGTTTTAAATTTTTCTTTTTGAAAAGTTATTTTCAAGTTCATTCTGTTTTTGTGTGTATGGTAATTTTCAAATTCATTCTAATAAATACAAACATGTTCAAATAAGATTTTAAAATATTAAATTTTAAAGAAAATAATTAAGGATAACTTTGTGTAGTGTGAAATTAATTTTCAAAAGGAATCTTTGTACAAATAGTCGGACAAATTTGCTTTTACTTTTTCTATCTGGTATATATATATATTATGCATTAGCTGATTATTTTTAGTTTAAACGGTTGGATAGACGGCTATTTAGGTTAATTCTTCATTTTTAAAGTTAAAACGCCTATCAACATTAAATTTTGGATAAAAATCTTGTATGACATACTTTTATTATAATTATTCAAAGATTTGTCAATAAAATGGATAAAAAATCGATAATTTTGTTTGTTTGAAATTTTGGAGTAAATTTTGGTTGTACAGCTCTTAGAAAATAAAATGGATAGTTGACAATTTAGAGCCCAAAAATTACTAATGTTGAACCATTATTATATCACAAATTAGATGATATATATAAAGAATTACAATTAGCACTCAATGGATTATAGAATTGAAAAGGCCAAAAAAAAAAAAGTTATTTAAGAGCCACATTTAATAAAAAAAACCTTACAAATTGATGAAAACTTTAAACTTATCAAAGTTATGACAAAAATGTCAGTTGACTACGTATCAAGAAAATAATCACGTAAATATTAGTGAATTGAGAAGTGTCACGATCCGAATTTTCCATCCTCGGGAGTCGTGATGGCGCCTACTCGTGAAAGCTAGGCAAGCCAATCAACCAAATTATTTACCTCGTTTCCACGTACATTTATTGCAACTTATAACCAACAACTAAAGAACAACATAAATTAACAAGAAGAATGAATGAAATTTCGGACTTAAAATATCGCTATTAAAATTTCCTTAACGAACCACCCAAGATTTAGTGTCACAGCTTCACAGATTGTCTAAGAGTTCTACAAATAAGTGTATGAAATAAATGACCAAATACTGTCTCTGGGACTACATAAAAGAAACAGGTAAATAGATAGCGGGAAACACCAAGGTCCGCGGACGCCTGCAAGACTACCTCGGGTCACCTGATCAGCAAGAAGCTGGAAGCTCTCTACGGTCTGAAATCTGCAGCGCGGGGATCTGCACAAAAGAGTGCAGAGTATAGTATCAGCACAACCGATCCCATGTGCTGGTAAGTGCCTGGCCTAACCTCGGCGAAGTAGTGACGAGGCTAGAACCAGACTCCAAATAGACCTGTACAGTTATATATATATATATATATATATATACACACACACACATCTACAGCGGAACGATAGAAATAAATAAACAGTTAAAGCTGGGTAAGGGAAACATGCTTCGGAATAACAAATAAAAACAAACAAATCAACAACGAGTATTAAAGACTGCAAATTAAATTCTAATACAAACAAAGAGAAATACAAGCAACTTTCACTTTCAGTTTCATCTTGTTGCAGGCGTGCAACCTGATCCCATTTCATTATATCTTGTGGTAAGCGTACCACCCGCTCCCATATCATTATATCTCGTGGTAGGCATACCACCCGTTCCCATTTCATTATATCTTGTGGTAGGCGTACCACCCGCTCCCATTTCATTATATCTCGGGGTAGGCGTACCACCCATTCCCGTTTCTTTATATCTTGTGGCAGGCGTGCCACCCGCCCCCATTTTATTATATCTTGTGGTAGGCGTACCACCCGTTCCCATTTCATTATATCATGTGGTAGGCGTACCACCCGTTCCTATTTCATTATATCATGTGGTAGGCGTACCACCCGTTCCCATTTAATTATATCATGTGGTAGGCATACCACCCGTTCCCATTTCATTATATCATGTGGTAGGCGTACCACCCGCTCCCTTTTACATATTATCACAAAAATCACAAGAAATTCCCAGCAAGGGAACAAGAGCAGTATATATAAACTTCCCAGCAAGGGAACAATAATATCAAAGCAAACATCCCGGCAAGGGAGAATCTACTATAACCAATCTTAACTCAACTTCTACTCAGCTCAACCAATACCAATACTCAATTATAATTAAAGTCCACGATAAATAAACTGAGTTCTAGCTCAACATCAAAAATCATCAATTAAGGTTTTAACATATTTTAAGCAAAGCAAGCATGAACCTGCATGATTGGAATTACGTGTTTCTTGATCTAGCAAGCTTCTCTCTATGTAGATAAAAATTTGATTCCAGAATAAAGGGCTAAGGGAATCATAGAATTCAAAAAAAAAAAATGTTAAATCTTTTTCAGCGACCAACATCATACTTTCATAGGACCAGCAGTTGAGTATGGTAAATCATACAGTATAAAGCTCAGTGGTTCTTTCTGTTTATCTCAACATTAATAAGAAGCCTTTTCTATTAGGGGCAAAGCCTTCAATTTAACTATTAAATACCCAACTCCTACACATTTCAAAGCAATTGATTAATTCGAAATTATGAAAACTAAAATAAAATCTCCAGGGAATTTAACTTCATAAGCGAGGGAAGTCACATTTCTACATCGCGCGTGGAGCAGCTCACAAGTTTTAATTTTTTATTTTTTTTTTATTTACCCCTTTAGAATTTCACATAATCTTAAATATCAATTTGAACACATAATTCAAAGAGAAGCAAATATCCATAAGCAGAAAGAAAGAGACCAACAATATACAGAGTGAATCTCACGCACTGACACCAACGTATAGATACTCGTCACCATGCCTATACGTCGTACTCAACAAGAAGCAATTAACAAATAAGACACAACTCCTAATCCCTCAAACTAAGGTTAGACCGGATACTTACCTCGCTTTGCAACCAAATTCAAGATTCCAATAACCTTCGCGTTGAAACTTTGTGTTCGAAGGCTTCAAATCTTTGGTGATACTTCACAAGAATCAAAGGCATTGGAAATAGATGATCGCGAGTTGAAGAAAGTGCAACCTCACTAACGGGACGTTCCCGACCTTGAAATGTCTCAACGAAGAGAAAGAAGAAAAAGGAAGATTTTCCTTGCAGGTTTGAGGGAGGCGGCCGAGGAAATAAAGATACAAATATCGTAGTTCCCGTTGGAGTACAGTTCCTAGAGTAGAGGAAAGAGGGAACATATAAAAAAAAAGGGTAGTACAACTCAATGTACGGTTCAGAGTCTGTGTTTGATACGTATTAGGAAAAGAATAAAAAGAGGGAATATTTATTTAATAGTATACTAATACTATTGGAGTTGGAGAGTTCTTTCTTTTCTTTTCTTTTAAATTTAATATTGTTCAAGATTTTAAGCCAGTAATATGGCCCAACTCATTATCCCTTCACACTAGGATACGATTTGATGCTATTGTTACCTAAAACTTTATCGTTTTGGGTCAAAAGTTGTGCACATGACATTAAAGTAACAAAAGAAGCCGTGACTTAAAACAAGAGGTTAAATTATACAGACTGCACATGTAATCGAGGTGAGGTAAAAAGGGGATTTTTAAGCCTCGGAACACTGAATTCAATCTAAAAACAAGTGATGACCCTTTAGGTCGTCACAAGAAGTTTTGTGTGTGAAAAGTTTCGTATAAAAGCTTAAAAGTTTCACTTTTAACATATTTTTCTTCACGCAATTAATCAAATAAAAAAATAATATATTAGTAAAACTTTACTTAATTTTAAATTCTTAAATATTAGGAGTTTCTATATTGTTCAAATAAGGAATGATTTAATAGTCTTATTTTAGTTGACTTCAAACTCCTAAATTTTAGGAAAAACTTTAAAATGACTTTTTTGTCTACTTTGAAATCAAATTTTAAAGGGTAAAAAAGGCGAACGATATTTTACTAAGGGGCTTCATATTTTTAATATAGTACTAGTTTCTATCCAGGTGTGTTGCACGTAATTTGCCGTGTTAATCAATAAAAAAAATTATATGATAAGAAAATACTTTTATGAATTGATATTAAATTAACAAAATATATATGACAAGAGATATAGTTCTTTCACTAATTGTACCAATGAGTGGCAAATTTTTCAAATGAAAAGGCGTTTTCTAGAGCATGAAAATCAACAATTAGGCAGTACTGTTACTCGTATAAAAATATAATTAAATAATACATTTTACACCAAGTAGCTAAATATCATTAATTATTTATTGGCATAACAAAAGAAGAAAAATAATTGTCTGAGAAAAATTATTCAGTTACTCAATAGTAGAAAGTGTCTACTCTTAGCAACCTCAATTTTTATTTTTAGAATCATCGCAAAATTTCTTAAATATCCTCATTTTACCCTTAACTTATAAACTATTGAAAATCGTTAAAGCGATGCATAACCAAGCAAACAAAAGTCATTCCACCTAATTTCCTTCCAAAGAATCATACTCATACCATATGAAACAAAATCTTATATGGACTAAATTTTTTAACATTAAAATATGTAATTGTGATTTTCAAATTTATAAGTGGAATTTCACAACCTGTTTTTTTAATCTTTAATTATTGATTCCACTATATGTTAATTTTTAGCTCTAATTCAGAAGTTACCAGTATTTTAAGTTACACATTATCCATTAGCATCTACTCTGTATAGAGTTTCGTGCAAATAGTATAGTGAAAATACATTCCTAAGTATGATAGTAATTTTTTTCAACTTTTAAATTGTCTTTTCAGTTCAATCTTGGTATTAAATACACTATAAAATATTTCAGTCTTCGAAAATTAAACTTATAACCAATTCATGTGAATAATTTGAAGTTACTAAAAATTGGATGAGCAATTACAATCCATAAAAATCACTTAAATCTCAAGAAGTATCAATCACCAATGATATTATATATGGAATTCAAAAACTAAAACATAAGAATATCAAGCTACTAAAAGGCGCCTTTTGTCACAGCTCGTCTTGTAACTCTCGGTGAAAGTGAACGTAGGAACTTAGTAGTACCGTGTTTTATAGGCGTTTGGAAATGGGTTGAGATCCTGTCCAGTAAAATCTCTCCAATAAGGTTTAATAGAGCATTCATATGGTAAAACGTACTCTAGTATAGTCTCAATGGTCAGGATCTATTTAGTCTTTAACAATAGTTAATTTTTCTCTAACTTTTCTCTACTCCTAGTGCGATAAAACATGCATCTCTTCTTAATTTTTATTTCTCCTCTCTTCATTCGTCCTTCTTCAAACTCTTTTAGAATTTTCAGCCAAATAATTTTTCAATTATCTCTCTCCATTCTTCAAGATCTGTATAGTTTATATTGCTCTTTTTACGAATTTGATAATTGTTTGTTCTCTTTCGTCCTTGAATATCCAGGACTGATTTTCTTCTTGTCATAACAAGCCCTCTATTTGATACTATTTGGTTGAAGATACATCATATTGTCCTTTCCTAAGAACACTATTTATTCACTAGTAATATGGTTTAGTTCCATTTTAGAATTGAAGACATATAATACACGAATTGAATTATTCATAATTGTTAATCCATTACAGAACATCTCGAAATTAGAAAAAAAAATGCAGAACTTGCTGGAACGGTAAGGAGAAAAGGGAGTCTAGTCTGGATTCTCCAAGAGGAAAATAAAAGCTAGAGAAAAATTAACTATAGTTAAAAACCAAATAGATCCGACCATTAAAATTATATTAAAGCACGTGTCAACATATTAATGCCTTACTAAACTTTAATGGAGGAAATTTTACTGGACTAGATCTCTAACCCTTTGGAAATGTCCAACCAGATAGCAGCGGTTAAGAAATCAATTAAGTTCGAATTCATGAAAGTGCCATTGAATAGTACTATAGTAGAAATTGTGGGTTTGAGCACCAAGGAGCTGAGAGGCTCCTAAAGAGGGGTAAAAAGAAAATTTTTAGTTGTAGGAGGATACTAAATTCAAACTCATTGTGTGTGCGCGCGCACGCTTTTTACTTCTTTTGGGGTAAGACTAGGTGTGGATACAAATATCAGGTACATATAATATCTATATCTCGTTTTGATCCATAATATTCATTCTAATTTTAGTACTTCAGAGAATTTATCTGAATAAACTATAACAATTATCCACCAGGGCTAAGTGGCAATTTCCGCCTCACTCACGTTTGAATTGTGATGGTGATATGGTTTTATCATTAGAGACAATGATGCTAACCTTGTGCTAGCTTCTTCATTAGTCCTGGAGAGAGCTTCAATTATGTTGACATGCTCAAAAAAAAAAAAGATGTCACACCTAGAATTGGAACCTACAGTATAAAGCAATTTTTGAACAACCTTTGCAGCTACACTAAAAGCTTCCAATATGTTAAGGGCTTTCATCAAGCTCTGTAGTAATTCTAGTCCTGAGCTTGTGTACACCTCTACCAACTCCCATCCGATGGAGAATCGCGAACCTTTTGTTGGCCATGCGCTTGGAGCAAAATCAGAAGTCAAACGCAGGAAAAGAGATGCATCTGTTGGTTGGTAACTGTTCACTTAACCCGCCAATACCCCATCCTTAGCAACTGGACTAACTAAAATCAAAAGGCCTAAAATCGCAATGGGAATAAGTCAAAACCAGCAGATCTTTACTGTCTTAAAACAAATTTCCCAAAGATAGCAACTGGACTAACTAGAAGTCAAAGGCATTAAATAATTGGAGAACCCAGAAGTTGCATTTCCCACCTCAAAGCAGTTCTTTACAGTCTCGGAACAAATTTCCACTAGTGATCATTTTCTTTCACTTGGAGTAACTGCAAAGCAAAGCTACCAAATGAACCTTCCCCACTCAACAAGAATTTTGGACGCACATTTAAAGTAAAACCTCCTTTACAAACCCTCATGAGTAATTAAAATCAACTCAAGACCTGTTAGTGGTGTGCAAAAGAATGTTGCTAAAAAGATTCTGGCACTCAGTCTTCGTAATCTCCTGCATGCTCCAATAAATAATTTGCAGCTAGTTCCTCATTGCGATCACAAGCTAAAAAGGCCTCAATAACAAGAGCTCGATCAAAACCCATAGCCTCGAGCTGCAAATCAATGAACCAATTAATTAATGTACATCATAACATCCATTCATGAACGAAACAGAAAACAAGAGCTAGTTGGGGTGTGAAGAGAGATGACTCTTACTCGCTCGATCGCCTCCTGCTCTTGTGGAGTGACACTAACTGTGTGGGGCATGTCCTGCTCAGGCTGATCAAATATGTCCCTAAAAGAAACAAGGGCAAAGCATGTCATCCAAAAGCATCCAAGGTATTTCATTTCCTTTTCCCCATTGAAAAGACCTATGTTATTACAAATGTAACCCTGGTACTATCAAATCTAAAGACAGAAACACCGTAGCTCTTCCCAAGTAAGAAAATGAAAATGAGAAAATACTCTTTAATTTCTGTGCTATGCTTGGATACTGGAAGTAATGCAAATCTGTTTCTACTTTCTAGGCAAAAAAATTAATTAACAGCAAAGAATAAAGCACCAAACTAAACATCCACCTGATCTGAAACAGATAAATGATAGAATGCTTTTTTCAAAATTACATGCACCCTTACCATTTCAAGAAAAGATACATGCATCCTTCTTCTTTTTTCTTATTTAACAAAAGTTTTTACCCTCTTCTCTTTTTGGGGGATAAGTTATATAAATTCCATGTGTAACTATAGCTTGGTAAGGAGTAAGCTGAAAGCCACCAACCCATCAGAACCATCTACAGGTTCATTGATTAGTTGAAGAAACTCTTGATGGTGCTCTTGTATCATTCTCAAAAGTTGAGGATTTTGCTTTCCAAGTTCCTGAAGCATAGGCTGAACAGAAAGAATGAACTTGCACATTTAGACGATGACAATGGTAAACTACACCAGAGGACAAGAGTTACTTGCCTGTAGAATTTGCGGGTTAGATTGAACCATAGAACGTAATGCTTGAAACTGCAAAGAAAACAAAAGAGAAATTTAAGGGGCAAGAAAGTAGATGTCCAATGCAATCTATTCTACAGAGATACGGCTTAATCTAATTACTTCAAATTGAGCAACCTACCACCAAAACTGAGGACCATAGGCAAAAGTCAGATTGAATGCCTAAAAGATGAATCCTACCTGTTGGTTATTCCTGAGAAAATCAAGGGATCCAAGGGCAGCACCACCAGCACCAGCAACATTCTCCTGTAGAACTTTCAGCTTAGAAAACATAAGAAAAAAGATAAAGCAAACGTAAGCGTCAATAAGAAACTATAGTAGACCTGCGGAAACAAATTTAAAGGAGCTGAATTGGGTGCTCCAGAAACAGGGGCAGCAGGCACTGTAGTAGTCCCTATTGCAGAATTAACCCCGCTACTAGCTACTGGTACAGCAACTTCTGCTGTTTCAGGAATCCCCTATTAACAAAAGGAAGAAATCCCTCTCAAAAGACAAAAAGAATAAGAGAAAACAGACTTGCAGTGGATTTTTCCTGCAAAGTGGGGCAGACCAGGTACATACTGAATACAAATAATCAATAGCCCTTTCAGGATTGTTATAAGCTGCTCTAAGTGCCCGAGTCACTGTTTCTTTATCCCAGTTGCCACCACCCATTTCCATAATTTGTTGTATTGTCTGCTCAAGATTATTTCCAGCAACTAGATTTGATGCCGCTTGACTAAAATTATCAGTTGGAAGACTGCAGCAAGGTAAAAGATGTAATAGTTATCTCGAGTATGGAATCAAGAAAGAACATGCAGAGAAGTACGCAAAAGGAAATCTTATAATGAAGTAAACTGGTAAAGTGTCTTACCTAGCTGTTGCAGCATCAGAAGCTGATGCAACATCCTTAGGCTCCCTACACAGAATGTGCATCATGAGAAGAGCAGAATCCGAGTAAACAAGAGTCAAATTATGCTGACACTGAGAATGTTGACTTACGGTGCTGATGGAGTCACTTCAGGTGCTGGAGTTGGGTTGACGGTAGGAGCTGAAGACTGCTAACGTTCAAAGAACAAGAATTAATACTATGAAAATGAATTAATGGACACTAACCTGGAGAACTCTATCCCAAAATGACTACAAGAAGAGAAGTACCGGTGCAGATGATGTCCCACTTGAACCAGCAGTCTTGCTCTGCAGAAAGAACATTACACATAGAAGGTTAGAAACTTTTTTTGGGATAACTAATCAAAAAATTTATAAATTCTTGCACTAAGCCAGTGGTGTGACAAAAGCATAACTATAAATTGTGCAAATCCCCTATTGTGTCTATAATTGCATCAACATCCTGTACTATAAGTAGATTGTACGCTAGCAAGAAAATACATCTTTGATTAAGGCTATGTATATTCCTCCTTTAGCCTTCAAAAATTCTATCATTTCTTTCAAGTCACACAGTCCACCAAATGGCTTGAGGGACGGTATTCCAAGTCTTTTGAGATTTATTGCACAACCCTTCTATCTTCCAACATTGCAGTAGCTCCATAGTGGATTTTAGCTTGAGGGTTAGAAAATTAATTGACTGGACATCACGCTGATCTCAGGATATTATGCCCGGCCGCTAGCATCCTCTGGATGCTCTGATTAATAAAATCCTTACTTTATAAAAACAAAAGATTTTTTTAAGGAGAAACAGGTATGGCAGCACTTTTACAAGATATGAGTTAGGTGCTGAGAAAGAAGTGCAAAGTTACAGGTAAAGAACTTCACAGATAAGGAGAACACAAAGATTTACAGTTTTACCTTGCTAAGCATGACAACAAGAAAGCCATCTTCAGAAACATTATTTTCCAATAGCGTGCTTTCATCCTTCAAAACCTTACCATTGTGAATCAGTAACTGCTGCCCACATGGATAATTATCTTTTCCTTGTATATCCTCAATGTTTTTCTTGACTGCGATAATCTACATCACACGAAATCCAATCTAAATGACTGACAAAAGCATTATAAATCATCACATAACAGTAGCCACTATTTCTATAGAAGTCTTTAATTTGAAAACAAAGCAACCATGTCATTTTTCGATGAAGAAAAGCAACATTATCATGCCAGACTAGAGACGTGAGATTGTTAGGGTTTGGGTCACTAGACGCACTAAAAAGTTACAAGAACTCTTCAGCTAAAGAGTAAGGAACTTCATATGCAATTAAATATTTGCAAATGTTTTTTTTATAAGGAACAGTATCTAATTCACAAAAGCCTGCAGAGCAAGTTATAGCTTTAAAGAGCTCAGAAATCCATGCATCAATCATTTGCCTATCCATTATCATAATTGAAGCAAAATTTTAAAGTACTAATACAACTGAATTTGATATAAAGAATTGATCTTGACCCTCCTTCAAAGCAGCGATTATTCTAACACTCTGCTTCTCAAACAACAGTTAAATCAGTTAAATGGATAGTAGGCTATCAAGGCACATTTTTTATCATTTCCTAAGACATGAATCATAAATAAAGACCGAAGGCAGCTTAAATTACTCAACGAATAACTCTGCCCAATTCAACTTTTCTTATTTTCTCCCCGAAATTTAGTCTCGCTGAAAAAATCTTCACACTGGTAGAAAATCTTAGCATTATGTAACATACTGTTGTTCAAGTGCCATTCTTTACCTTAATGTAAAGTAAATAAAATCTAAATAATGTTGGAACAAACTTTCCATCTTACTCCCTCCGTACCGATTTATATTAACACTCTTTTCCAATTTGTAAGGCCCCCCAATATGTTTGACACCATTATATTTCTACACAAACTTCACAACTTTCAAGAATTCAAATTTATTAATCTATTCAAATTTGGAGCCTTGGCGTAACTATAAGAGTCGCTGTCGTGTGACCGGAAGTTCAAGCCTTCAAGGATTCAAACCGTGGAAACAACCTCTTGCATAATTGTAACATAAGATTACATATGATAGAACCCAATGTGGTTCAATCTTTTCTTGTACCTCGCAAGTAGCGAGAGCTTACACCAAGCTGCCCTTTTTATCAAATTATAAATATTGTGATAATTTCTCTATCAAGCTAACATTCAAACCAGTACTTCAATATTTTGTTCAACTATAATTAATAGAATACATAAGTGCAATAAATCATAAAAGCTATGTCTAATCAAATTCCTGTCATATAAAATGGAACCAAAAAGTTCCTGCTCATTCAGTAATACCATCGAGACTATCAAATTTCTTAAAACTCAAAACACAAAAGAGGTGCAAAATTCGGAATTAAACAATGCAAAAAGAGATAGAGAGGGACTAACGGTATCGGAGGGCTGAACCCTAATTTCGAAGTGACTGCCTTTCAGAGTCTTCACAGTAAGCTTCATATCGGCGAATTGCGAATACTTTTGATAGAAAAAACCCTAAAACACCAAATGCTGCTATGAATTGGCCCCGTCACACGAGCACGACGATTATAAAATGTGCTTACCTTACAAGATTTGAGAGGAGCACTAATGGGTTTTGATTTTCAACACATTTGCTGTTTGTAAGAAAATTATTGAGCTCGTGTCATCCACGTGAGTTACTAATTAGGGATTAGAAAAAGATCTTTTTCTTAACCTTTTTTTTTTCTCGAGTATTTGGTGTTAGAAAATTTGACGGAGAAAGAAGGAAAAGAAAATAAAGGAAAAGGATTGGTGTGATGCTGATTATTGTCTCAAAGAGTAATTATGCAAACAATTGTCATGATCCGCCTCATCATCACGTCACGTATGTGCCATTTGACATATATTAATGTCATGTGGAAGCTTACATATGAAATAGACTAGCACATGTGGGAAGGTTTTAGAGAAATATGAAGATTTCATGAAAGACCTTAGAACCCTATGAAATTGCTAGGAAAGCCCTTAGAAGATTCTAGCTATATAGAATATTCTAGAGAAGGGACTTACTTATAAATAATAAGGGACTTGTGTAATAGTTATTATTTACTCACTAGCCCCTAGGAGACTAGTATATAAAGTAGGCTATTCATTTGTAACTCAACAAACAGAACAATCAAGTTCTCTGTGATAAAAAAGTTTCATTTGACAAATTTCTCTTGTCTTTCTTATCGAACATTCCCTTAGCGATCTTGAGTGTAGTAATTTAGGCTGACTTGGCATAGCAAGATCGTGACCGAGTTGTGTAGAATCTTGAGTAAGTTGTCAAGTGCCGCTCATGTACTTAATTAAAGACTAAGGACGTGATACTATGCTCATCTAGGATACAATAAGTATATTATGAGTTGTTAAGTGTTCGATATAGAGTGAATGACCTCTCTTTTTAGTAGAAATGGCGTGTGGCAGTCACTTTTTAATGTGGTATTTAGTTTTTATCTAATATTTTTAATGCGGAGCAAAAATAGCCATTACTTTATTAAAATTAATACGAAAAGATGACTTTACCGTTTCTTCATGAGTATTGTGTAAATATTAAGGACATGGTGTCCTTAACTTCATGAGCGTTGTGTAAATATTAAGGATATTTTGTCCTTAATTTTTACATAGCACTCATGAAGTTAAGGACATGATATCCTAAAGTTTAACGATAGAAGGTGCAAATAGAGGACACACTTATGAAGTTAAGGAAGTTAAGGATACCATGTGCTTAATATTTACACAACACTCATGAAGTTAAGGACACTATGTCCTTAATATTTACACTGCACATATAAAGTTAAGGACATGATGTCCTAAAGTTTAACAACAGAAGGTGCAAATACAAGACACTTTGTCCTTAATATTTACACAGCACTCGTGAAATTAAGGACACCATGTCTTTAATATTTACACAGGGCTCGTAAAAATAAGGACACCATGTCCTTAACATTTACACCGCACATACGAAGATAAGGACAAGATGTCCTAAAGCTTCAAACAAAAGGTGCTAGGACACTTTGTCCTTAATATTTACACAGCACTGATAAAGTTAAGGACACCATGTCTAGCACATGAGTATTTACACAACACTCATGAAGTTAAGGACACTATGTCTTTAACATTTATAGTGCACACATGAAGTTAAGGACACTATGTCCTTAACATGTACACTACACATATGAAGTTATGGACATGAAGTCTTAAAGTTTAACAATAGAAGGTGCAAATACAGGACATCATGTCCTTAATATTTACACAGCACTCGTGAAGATAAGGACACCATATCCTTAATATTTACACTGTACATATAAAGATAAAGACAGCGTGTCCTAAAGCTTAAAACAGAAGGTGCTAATTCACGTATTTTGTCCTTAATATTTACACAACACTCATAAAGTTAAGGACACCATGTCTAGCACATGTGTATTTACAAAACACTCGTGAAGTTAAGGACTCTATGTCCTTATCATTTACACTGCACACATGAAGTTAAGGACACCATGTCTTTAACATTCACAATACATAGATGAAGTTAAGGACATGATGTCCTAAAGTTTAACAACAGAAGGTGCAAATAAAGGACATTTTGTCCTTAATATTTATACAGCACTGGTGAAATTCAAGACACTTTGTCTTTAATATTTACACGACACTCATAAAGTTAAGGATACTATGTCTAGCACATGGGTAGTTATACAACAGTCATTAAGTTAAGGACACTATATCCTTAACATTTACACTGCACATATGAAGTTAAGGACAGGACACCATGTCCTTAACATTTACACGGCACATATGAAGTTAAGGACATGATGTTCTAAAGTTTAACAATAGAAGGTGCAAATACAGGACACTTTGTCCTTAATATTTACACAGCACTGGTGAAATTAAGGACACTATGACCTTAGTATTTACACACCACTCATGAAGTTAAGGACACCATGTCCTTAACATTTACACTGCACATATGAAGATAAGGACAAGATGTCATAAAGTTTAAAACAGAAGGTGCTAATTCAGGACACTTTGTCCTTAACATTTACACAACACTCATAAAGTTAAGGACAACATATCTAGCACAAGGTATTTTTATCCGGGCAGATAAAATTTTATTAAAGCACTCGTTAAAGAGTAAATACATTTTAAACAATGGCTTAAAAGTAAATACAACTCTACTTATTGACTAACCGTTCACTTCTCCCTTTTTTTATACATAATATACATAGAAGGTTGTAACCTTTCAGAATGTTTCAGATCTTTTCCAAAAAGTAAGTTTTGATTATAAACTGTGCTAATAGGATTTGGTAATTAAAAATTGAATTTAATGAAAGAATGATCTTTTGCCTTTTCAATGTTAGTGAGTACATAACTAGGTAGCTAGGTTTATCAATATACTCAGATGGTAGCATAACGTATGCAATTAATCCAGTTCGTTCTAAATTACAATAGACAGTTCATTCACTACATAACAATTAAAAATAACTGAATAATACAAAGGCCGTTTCGATTAATTTCTACGAAAAATCATGCTATTCAAAATTCATTACAATTTTAACAGGTTATATTACTATTGGTATTTACAAAAAATAGCATGAAAGACCTCAAAATATGTAGCCGTCATTACCACTAATGAATAATTTACGATAATAAATAACAGCATAATCCACATAAATCTCCTATGTGATTTGTCTTCAGGTCTGAAATTGAATGAAGTTCAAACACATAAAGAAGAGTTCTTCGTAATTTGTATCATATTCTTTTGTCATACAGAAAAGAACGATACAGAAAAATTGCAGTTAGTCGACTTATTCATATTAGCAAGGTAGACATGAAAATAGAAATAAGTTAAAACAAATTCCCCTATGAAACTTGTTTTTTGTAAATTACGAGGGAAAGCATAAATAGCCACGTTAAGGATTCCTGTTTAAGACATAGTTAAAGTTCCCAAAAAAAATTCAGAAATACGGACCTGAAATTTGTCAACCCAAACTTCAAATAAATGTCTGAAGGCTTTTTTGGCTTTCACTTTTGCTTATAAAAATTGTCTGAAGTTTAAATTTTTGCCTGAAGTTTTTATTGGTGAAATGTCTAAAGTTGGATGTAGCTCATTCTATATTCTTCAGCTCCAACTGTGATCCAATCCTGCTTCTTTATTTTTTATCTCCTTTTTTAAAACACAAACAGAAGTCCTTCATAATATTTTTAAAAAGATAAATACAACTATATACGGCCGAAATCGGACCCATCTATATGTGGTCGAAATCGGGCTCGACTCTATATGGTTAACATCGAGTTCAACTATTACATGACAGATCGGGTTCGGAATGCGTAGGGCCGAAGATCGAACCTGAGCTTCATCGAAGCGGAACACGAAGCCAGAATGTCCAACCTCGAGAACATCGAGCCCGTGGTCCAAAATCGAGCCTGACTCCGAAAATGTCCGAGGGAAGATCATTAAACCTAAATGACGGAAACCCGAAATATCCGTAATGGGACGAACATCACGGCAAGAATCTCGGCACTAATCAATAGAACCGCTTAATTAGCAAATCAGGAGATTTTTTACCTTGTGCGGAGATTTTTACCTTGTATAAAGTTACACCAGATGTACGACTTCCCCTTTATATAAAGGAAGAGTTGAACTATTTATAAGGGACCTTTTCCATGAATCATCAATAAAAAGAAAAGATAGTGATATATTGCTCTCTTGAATCATTTTATCATCAACTTGTTTCAATTTTCATTATAATCAGTTTCTGCCCAAAAAGGATTAACCAACGCCCAAGAGTATCTAACTCGGGTGGTTTGCGCTTCTTTTTTATTTATCTCTTAGTTTTAACTTTCATTATATTATTCGTCATATGTATCAAATTAGGCCACATATCCTTAAAACCACGTATAAATTCAATTGTTATCCGAAATTTCGGGTAAACAGTTTAGCGCCCACCGTGGGGCTAAGGATAATAGTGGATATTTGATACAACTTTTTGTCACACACATTGTTTCACACTTGCTCTTTGAAGTGTTTTTGATTCCAGGTTGTAATACAGAAATGTTAAACTCCCAATCGGCACCTCTACACGTTGATAACGAATTCAATCATCAAGGCGAAAATAATAACACAGCACCCAGTGACGAAATTTCAATCGATGCTAACTCACAAGTGGTAGTCGACGTAGATCGGCTTATTGGCCCCTCAAATAGCGTTCATAAGGGAGTCCGATCGGTGACACAAAATCCCCAAAACGATGAAAGGGACGGGATCAGCCTTCGGATGATCTTCGAAATGTTGCAAGCCCAACAGGCAGCGATAGCTCAGTTACAAAACCGAAGCCAAATCTCGAGCAGGTTGAGCCTGGCTCTTCTCGGGAAATTACCCATAAGGATGGATCGGTTGTAGGAAGGTTGAATGAGTGTGAATCGGGGGCAAACCCCGGAATTATGAAGATGCTCGAAGAACTAACTAAACGAATAGAATCTAGTGAGAAGAAAATCGAGGTAAATAATAAGAAGGTGGAAACCTACAACTCCAGGGTGGATCAAATCTCAGGAGCACCCCCGGTATTAAAAGGCCTAGATTCCAAAATGTTCGTGCAAAAATCTTTTCCACCGAGCGCGGCTCCGAAACTGATACCCAAAAAATTCCGTATGCCAAAAATCCCGAAATACAACGGAAGGACCAACCCAAACGAGCATGTAACCACATATACATGCGGTATCAAAGGGAACGACTTGGAGGATGACGAGATCGAATCCGTTCTGTTGAAACAATTTGGGGAAACCCTGTCGAAAGGAGCCATGACAGGGTATCACAACTTACCCCCTAATTCTATTGACTCGTTTTCTATGCTTGCAGATTATTTTGTGAAGGCCACGCAGGCACCATCAAGGTCAAAACGCGAAAATCGAACCTTTTCAAAGTTAGGCAGAAGGATAACGAGATGCTCAGAGAGTTCGTGTCCCGGTTCCAAATGGAACGTATGGATCTGCCACCGGTCACAGACGATTGGGCTGTTCAAGATTTCACTCAAGGGCTCAATGTTCGAACCTCAGCGGCTTCACAATAACTAAAGTAGAACTTAATAGAGTACCCTGTTGTCACATGGGCCGACGTACATAACCGGTACCAGTCAAAAATCAGAGTCGAAGACGATAAGCTCGGAGTTCCTTCGGGATCTATTTACCTCGTTAGAGCTTATGACAAAATCCGAAGGGAAGTTTATCGTGAACCAAGATTGAATAGAGAGCGATATCGGCCATATCACGGGGACAGAAAAATCAGCGTATCCAGGAAAAACTCTCAAAGACATGAAAGGAGAAATGACCGAGGTCAGAACAGCCGGGGGCTCATGACCAAAAGCAATTTCGAAAGGCCCATCGGGCATAAAGAAGCACCTCGATTATCTGAGTATAATTTTAATATTGATGTTGCCACTATCGTATCTGCTATCGGTCGCACCAAAGATACTAAATGGCCTCGACCATTACAATCTGATCCAACCCAAAGGGATCCTAATCAGATATGCAAATATCACGGCACTCACAGTCATAAAATGGAAGACTGTCGGCAACTGAGAGAAGAAGTAGCCCGGTTACTCAATAACGGACATCTTCGAGAATTCTTGAGCGACCGAGCAAAAAATCACTTCGGAAATAGGAATAAACAGACAGGCTAAGAAGAACCTCAACATACAACCAACATGATTATCGGTGGAGTCGATACCCCTCAACGGCCGATGTTGAAACGTACCAAAATATCCATCATTAGGGAAAAGCGCACTCGGGATTACACACCAGAGGGGACTTTATCTTTTAACGACGAGGATGCAGAAGGAATTATACAACCCCACAATTACGCGCTGGTAATAGCTGTACTTATACATAAAGTTAGAGTAAAACGTGTGTTAATCGACCCAGGTAGCTCGGCCAATATAATCCGATCGTGGGTCGTGGAGCAACTCGGCCTGTCAGATCGGATCGTTCCTACAGTCCGAGTACTTAACGGGTTCAGTATGGCACGTGAGACCACCAATGGTGAAATAACGTTGCCAATAAATACTGCTGGAACCATTTGAGAAACAAAGTTCTGTGTGATCGGAGGGGACATGAGATACAATACTCTGTTTGGAAGGCCATGGATCCATGACATGACGGCGGTACTTTCGACATTATACCAGGTGTTGAAGTTTACGACGCCCGATGGAGTTAAAACAGTTTACAGGGAGCAACCAACTGCGAAAGAGATGTTCGCGGTGGAAGAAATGACACCAACACCAAAGGTTCCTAACCAAAGGGTCGAGAGCAAGACAAAATAACAATCACAGATACCATCTTCGGCAAATGTGGATAAATAAGTATATGTCAAGGATGATGATTATGGAATTCCCAAAATTTCATCATCCTCGATGATTCCGATGCCAGCAAATCGACTGTCGAGGAACAGGAACAAGTCACACTACGAGAAGACTTTCCCGAACGAAAGGTATACCTGAGCTCGGGGTTGAGCTCTGAGCTTAGGACAAAACTTATTCGATTCCTTACAACTAACGAAGACTGCTTCGCTTGGTCCCACCTTGATATAACAGGTATACCATCGGAGATAACCACTCACAAGCTGAGACTGGATCCGAAGTTCCATCCAGTCAAACAAAAAATGAGGCCTTAGTTCGAAATCAAACATGCATTCATCAAGGATGAGGTAACTAAACTTCTAAAGATATGGTCTATTCGGGAGGTTAAATACCCGGATTGGTTGGCAAACGTAGTGGTAGTCCCTAAAAAAGGGAATAAATTAAGAATGTGTGTAGATTATAAAGACTTGAATAAAGCATGTCCAAAAGACTCTTTCCCTTTACCCAACATCGATCGCATGATCGATGCTACTACCTGCCATGAGACCCTTAGTTTTCTCGACGCATACTCCGGCTACAACCAAATACGGATGGACCCAGGTGATTAGGAAAAAACTTCCTTCATCACTAAATATGGCACATACTGTTACAATGTAATGCCATTTGGGTTAAAAAATGCTGGATTCACATACCAACACGTAGTAAATCGAATGTTCGAGAAACAACTAGGAAAGACAATGGAGGTTTATATTGACGACATGTTAGTTAAATCCCTGCGACAAAAGGACCATTTAAATCATTTGCAGGAAACATTCAGTGTGTTGAAGCAGTACAACATGAAGCTGAACCCGAAAAAGTGCGCGTTTGGTTTGGTTTCAGGTAAATTCCTAGGATTCATGGTCTCGAATCGAGGAATTGAGATCAACCCTGAAAAGATCAAGGCTATCGAGGACATCAAAGTCGTAGTTAATGTGAAAGCCGTGCAAAAGTTGACCGGATGGATAGCCGCTTTAGGGTGATTCATTTCGAGGTCGTCCAATAAAAGCTACCCGTTCTTCGCTCTATTGAAAAGAAGAACAACTTTTCATGGACTCCGGAATGCCAGCATGCTTTGGAAGAACTCAAAAGATATTTATCGAGCCCGTTGTTGCTTCATACACCGAAGATGGACAAACAACTGTATCTTTACCTGGAAGTCTCAGAGAAAGCGGTAAGTAGAGTCCTAGTCCGAGAAGAACACGGTACACAATTCCCGATTTATTATGTCAGCAGAACCTTAGGCGAAGCCGAGACTAGGTATCCTCACTTGGAAAAACTGGCGTTCGCTTTGTTAAGTGCTTCTAGGAAACTGAAACCGTATTTCCAATGTCATCCCACATGCGTCGTAACAACTTACCCATTAAGAAATGTGATGTATAAGCCCGAGCTCTCAGGTCGATTGGCCAAATGGGCCATAGAAATAAGTGGTACGACATTGAATATCGACCTCGAACCGCCGTCAAATCTCAGGTGTTAGCAGACTTTGTGGCCGATTTTACACCATCCCTAATACCCGAGGTCGAAAGAGAGTTGTTAGCTGGTTCAGGAACTCCTTCAGGAATATGGACCCTTTTCACATATGGTGCTTCGAACGCGAAGGGATCCGTACTTGGCATCGTGTTGAAGCCACCAACTGGTAACATAATTCGACAATCTATTAAGACTGTGAAACTGACTAACAACGAGGCAGAATGTGAAGCCATAATTGCAGGCCTAGAACTAGCCAAGAGCTTGGGAGCAGAAGTGATCGAAGACAAGTGTGACTCCCTTCTTGTGGTAAATCAAGTCAATGGAATGTTCGAGGTCAGGGAAGGGCGAATGCAGAGATACTTAGACAAACTGCAAGTGACGTTACATCGGTTCAAAGAATGGACCTTACAACATATACCTCGGGATCAAAACAGCGAGGCAGACGCCCTCATCAGCTTGGGGTCATCGATTAAAGATGACGAGGTCGATTCTAGAAAGGTCGTACAGCTCATGAGGTCGGTAGTGGAAGAAGGCCACGCTGATATCAATTCGACAAGTCTAACTTGGTATTGGAGGAACAAATACGTAGAATATCTCAGTTCCGGCAATCTCCCCTCGGATCCAAAAGAGTCGAGGGCCCTGCGTACGAAGGTTGTCCGGTTCAGCTTGTCCGACGACGGAACCTTGTTCAGAAGAACATTTGACGGCCCACTCGCGATATGTTGGGACAGGGCGACACTCAGTACATTTTAAGGGAAATATATAAAGTTACTTGCGGGAACCATTCCGGCGCTGAGCCGCTAATTCGGAAAATAATCAAAGCCAATTATTATTGGGTCAACATGGAAAAAGACGCAAAGGAGTTCGTCCAAAAATGTAACGAATGCCAAAGGCACGCCCCGATGATCCATCAACCCGGGGAGACACTGCACTCAGTCCTATCACCATGGCCGTTCATGAAATGGGGGATGGACATCGTTGGCCCTCTTCCGTACACACCAGGTAAGGTTAATTTAAATTTACGACTGATTATTTTTCTAAATGGATGGAAGCGTAGGCATATGAGAAGGTTAGGGAAAAGAAGTGATCAAATTCATTTGGGATCATATCATATGCCGATTTGGAATGCCAGCCGAGATCGTATGCGACAATGGGAAGCAATTCATTGGTAGCAGAGTGACAAAATTCCTCGAAGATCACAAGATCAAAAGGATCCTATTGACGCCTTACCACTCCAGTGGGAATGGACAAGCCGAATCTACCAACAAAATAATACTTCATAATCTCAAAAAGAGATTAACCGATGCCAAAGGTAGATGGAAGGAAATATTACCCAAAGTCCTATGGGCATATCAACGGTCGAGAAATCCAGCACCGGAGCCACCCCGTTCTCTCTGGTTTATGGTGCCGAAGCTTTGATACCGGTTGAGGTCAGGGAGCCAAGTGGCAGGTTCTGGTATGCGACAGAGGAATCGAACTACGAAGCCATGAATACGAACTTGGAACTGTTTGATGAAAGACGTGAAGCTGCCCTTGTTCGACTAGCTGCTCAAAAGCAAAGGACCGAAAGGTATTACAACAGAAGGACCAACCTTCGATATTTCAACGTCGGGGACTTAGTACTGAGAAAGGTTACACCAAACGTACGGAACCCGAATTAAGGAAAGTTGGGACCAAACTGGGAAGGACCTTACTGTATCATTAAAATCACCGGAAAGGGATCCTACAAGCTCGGAACAGTGGATGGTAAACAACTACCAAACAAATGGAACATAAGTCACTTGGAACGGTATTACTGCTAAGGTACGACCCTATTCTTTAGTTTTATTTGCATCACGAACTAACATTTGCAGGTATCAAACGAGGTACCCTAGATCGGGGGATACGAGATATTAAGTCTGAAAGCACGCGTTGCACTCTTTTTCCCTTGAACCGGTTTTGTCCCAAAATGGGTTTTACGGCAAGGTTTTTAATGAGGCAACTAGTAAATCGTGCTAACTTAGATTCGAAGGTCGATAACAAATTGGTGACGACAGTATTCGAAGCCTATCTTCAATCGACCCCGAATGGCTAAGGCCATTTCGAGTTAACAGAACTCGAGGGGGGATGAGACCTATTAAGACCCCGAACTTTAAAGGCTAAGGCCATTTCGAGTTAACAGAACTCGGGGGGGATGAGGCCTATTAAGGCAAACCCCGAACTTTAAAGGCTAAGGCCGTTTCGAGTTAACAGAACTCGAGGGGGGATGAGGCCTATTAAGGCAAACCCCGAATTTTAAAGGCTAAGGCCGTTTCGAGTTAACAGAACTCGAGGGGAGATGAGACCTATTAAGGCAAACCCCGAAATTTAAAGGCGAAGGCTGTTTCGAGTTAACAGAACTCGAGGTTGGATGAGACCTATTAAGGCAAATCTCGAACTTTAAAGGCTAAGGCCGTTTCGAGTTAACAGAACTCGAGGGGGAATGAGACCTATTAAGGCAAACCCCGAACTTTAAAGGCTAAGGCCGTTTTGAGTTAACAGAACTTGAGGGGGGGATGAGACTTATTAAGGCAAACCCCGAACTTTAAAGGCTAAGGCCGTTTCGAGTTAACAGAACTCGAGGAGGGATGAGACCTATTAAGGCAAAGCCCGAATTTTAAAGGCTAAAGCCGTTTCAAGTTAACAGAACTCAAGGGGAGATGAGACCAATTAAGGCAAACCCCGAACTTTAAAGGCTAAGGCCATTTTGGGTTAATAGTATTTGAAGGCTAATATAAAACCTACTGGGCAACCCCCCGAATTAAAAGGTTAAGGCCATACCAAGTTAATAGTATTTGAGGGCTAAGGTATTTCGAAAGTTGCAAAAAGAAAGCGTTACATATATACATCAAAAATCCCTTCCACAAAATCGAGCAACCTCGATACACAATATTAAACATGGAAAAAGATAAAACTCGGTCAGGAGTGACTTGGTCTCAACTAGATCCATCCTCGATGCAGAATTTCCGAGGTCGTCTCATTCTTCAGATCCGACTGAGTCCTCGGAATCATCCTCCTCCAAGAAGGTTAATTTTCCGGCCTCGGCTATCTTGGAATCTTCGATCTCCGCCGATAAATCAAAGCCTCGAGCATGAATCTCTTCAAGGACAAATCTGCGAGATTGCCACCTCATATGGTCAACCATATTCCTTGATTGATCTTGAGCAGCTTCAGCATCGGCCTTATATTGAGCCACCAGTTCATCAACTTCGGCTTTGACCACGACAACTTCCGACTTAGCAGTTTTTAGCTCTTTAGCCATATTATCTCGATCTGAGATAACCGTGCTGATCTGAGATTGGAGCTCGTCGGTGTTCCTGGTTTGAGCCTTGACTTTCTCCTTTGCCTCTCTAAGCTGAGCCTCTGTTGAAGCTAACTGTGCCTAAAATGTCTCTTTTTCAGAGGCCAGTTGATCCATCTTGCTCCTCCACTCATCGGTCTCAACTCTAGCCACGCTTATTTCAGATCGAAGCTGATTAATCTGATCAAGATTTTTCTCTACTTGCTCGACCAAGCCAGCATTATCCTTCCGAGTAAGCTCCAGTTCGGCATGGAGATTCATCATCTCCCCTTCGAGCCGTTTATAGCGTTTCGACTCTTCCCAAAATCAGAGAAAGGATTCATGGTGAAGTACCAAGGCCTGCAAACATAAAGGAAGATGATATGATTAATTGAAATTTTAAAGTACATAACGAAGGACATCGAATAGAGCTTATCGAAAATTACCCGATTCAATGCCCGTTGAGCTTCATTGAATAGGAAGGACGCATCCACCTCGTTCAGTTTTGCTTGATCCTCCTCGGTCACCAAGCACCGAAGATAAATGGCCACTCCGACGGGGGTGGAGAGTACCTTAGCATCCTCGGGAATAGTGAAAGATATGGATCATTTTCGATCAGGGCAAGTGCTCGGCGCGGGAAATTTATCGACCAATTTTGGACTGAAGGAAATCCCGCTTGTATCGGTGGATGAGATCTTCCTCGGTACTTCTAAATTACCGATCCCAAGAACGTCTTCTACGGACGCCAAATCCATACCATCAAAAAAACCATGAAAAGGGTCTTTCGATCTATGATATCCGCCTGAGGAACGTTCTTTTGCCATTTGGGCCTCGTTGAACGTTGATTCCGAGAAAGACGGCGAATCAACCATCTCAATCGAACCCAAGACTCCTAGCGATGCTCTCCTCGTATCTAGGGAAGCCCCAGTTCTTGTCTCCACCTCGGGTCCCCTAACTTGGCGAAGGTCCGCTTCACTAGCCCCTGGTTCGGATACCCCTCGCCCTTCAGATTGTGGTGGCACACTAGCCACAAGGTCAAAATCCTCTTCTTCCTTCTTAGACTCATTCCTCAATCGATGGAGCGAGTCCGAAGGTAATACTCGATCTCTAGCACTCCCCTTGGGCTTGCGAGCCAATCTTTTCCTCGGTCTCTTCTTTCCGAGGTCTGAGGAACTTGGGGCCTCTTTTCTTTTCTTCTCTTTGTCCTGCTTCGAAACAGGGAGCTCGCTGGGAACATCATCGCCTATGGGTGGAGGCCTCATCTCAACATCCTTTGATAAACTTGCAAAATAAAGGTAAAACAAGTTAGAAATCGATAGCATAAAGAATTAAGCTCGAGTATAACTTATCTCACCATGAAGTCGGGCCTCCCACCGGCCTTTCGAAAGCTCACGCCATGCGCGCTCGGAATATGGTCATTAGGATACGACCCCCTTGACCCATTCTTTGAGATGAGGAATTGCATCTGGCATCCGAGATACAACTGTGCCATATAAAATTGATAAGAGGAAGGGCGAAAGGGAGAACGGTAAACAAATTGATAAGCAGGGCTACACTTACGCTTCATATTCCATTTCTCAGAAAATGGCATATCCTCGGCCAGGATTAGGTCCGATGTTTTCGCTCGAATAAATCGACCCAACTAACCTCGATCCCGATCCTCATCAATACGTGAGAACGGGGCTTTGCTTGCCCGACGAGCAAGTTTTATCAACCCCCCTCGGTAGAGTTGGGGACTGTACAAACATATGAGATGATCGACGGTGAAAGGATATCCCTCGATCTTGTTTACAAAAAAACGGATAAGGATGACTATCCTCCATAAAGAAGGATGAATTTGGCCTAGGTTCACTTCGTAAATATTCCAAAAGGCAATAATGACCGGGTCCAAAGGGCCCAACGTGAAGGGATAAGTGTAAACACTTAAAAAACCCTCCACGTAGGTAGTGATTGCTTCTTCAGGCGCAGGAACCACCACACACTTGTCGACCCAGTTATAGTCTTCCTTGACTTTATCGAGAACTTTATCGGTGATTGAACAGATGTATCTCGTGACCGGTTTGCATCGGCCCGGCATTGAGGAAGCTTTATCGACCTTGAAATCGGCTCCGGTTGAACACCCGATTGGTACAAACCCCTTCAGAGGAGGCTCCGCTGTAGGCTCCTCAATGACGATAAGTGAAACGTCTTCAGTAGGTTGAGAAGAAGAACGGATTTTGAGGTTTTAGCCATTGTTTTGAACAGATGAAGAAATCAAAAGATACAGACGCGAAGGAAATATAGTATGAAGATAGCTTGTGAGGTATTTTCAGAAAACTAGAAAGCAGGAGGTCTTGAAGATAAGAACGATGTAATTTTATAAAAGAGCACGAACATTTTAATACAAAGGGTGAATAAGGGTATTTATAGTCTCTCAAAACGGCGGTTCGCATCCCAAAACAGCAGAACAACGACTGACACACTCTTGATGCTTTAAAAGGCTTTTCTGATAGGACGTTTTCGATTTCCATATTGCGTACGTCATAAGTTCACCATCACTTATCAGAATGAGAATTTTGAGGCTTATATTGTTTTTCGTCGTTACTCTCCAAAAAATGAGGGGACTATTTGTATACGGCCGAAGTCGGACCCATCTATATGTGATCGAAATCGGGCTCGACTCTTTATGGTTAACATCGAGTTCAACTATTGCACGACAGATCGGGTTCGGAATGCGTAGGGTCGAAGATCGAACCCGAGCTTCATCGAAGCGGAACACGAAGCCAGAATGTCTAACCTCGAGAACACCGAGCCCGTGGTTCGAAATCGAGCATGACTCCGAAAATGTCCGATGGAAGATCATTAAACCTAAATGACGAAAAATCGAAATATCCGTAATGGGACGAACATCACGGCAGGAATCTCGACACTAATCAATAGAACCGGTTAATTAGCAAATTAGGAGACTTTTTTACCTTGTCCGGAGATTTTTACCTTGTATAAAGTTGCACCAGATATACGACCTCCCCACTATATAAAGGGAGAGTTGAACTATTTATCAGGGACCTTTTTCACGAATCATCAATAAACAGAAAAGACAGTGATATATTGCTCTCTTGAATCATTTTATCATCAACTTGTTTCAATTTTCATTATAATCATTTTCTGCCCAAGAAGGATCAGCCAACGGCCAAGAGTATCTAACTCGGGTGGTTTGCGTTTCTTTTTCATTTATCTCTTACTTTTAACTTTCATTATATTATTCGTCATTTGTATCAAATTAGGCCACATATCCTTAAAACTATGTATAAATTCAATTGTTATCTGAAATTTAGAAGGAGTGATTGTGATATCCAAACACATCTAACTATGGAAGGAGGTGACAGAAAAAAGAAGCAACTACTACCTTTGGGATGGATGGCTATTGAACTACATACTTTCAGTGGTAGTTTTTTTTTTTTTTTGGGGGGGGAGGCAAACCAACCAAGAAACATTCTTTCTCTAAACCGAAATGTGATCATGTCAATCAAGCAATACATAAAGAACATCATCTTGTTCATTATAAAATTTTAGATATGCTCTAGTGGAAAACCACACAAAAGGAACAAAGACGATGATCTCATTTTCGAAACATGAGGTTTGCTTTAGATTCGATGGTCGGAAGTTTGAGCTGCCAAAGATAAAAGACAGGGAATGCTATCAGCATATATTCACACCTCAGATTGTTCGAACTGTCGTTCATAGGTCTAAAGTAAAGCTTTGGCAATTCTGACTTCAAATTTTCAACTCCAGATCTGAATTGTTGAAGTCTGAAATTTTTATATCCGTAATTTGTAACTTTTCAGTCCCACAAGCCTGAAGTTGGTTCTGAAGCGGCTAAACATTAGACACTTTATAATCTTCGGCTTTTCTTTAAACATTAGTCTTTGAAACAGATATTTATGCACTTGCCTTGATTTAAGGTCTAGAATCTCAGTTAATGCCCTTCCCTTAATATGATTTAACCGGATTAGATTCGGCTTCAACCTTCTAATTAGTGGTCATAATTATTTTATGCACTCAAAAAATATAATTTAGAGGTTAATTAAGTGAGAAGAGAATCATAGGTCTTTTAACTCCAAATCCCAGCAGAGCTAAAAATCTATTAGATGATATCTTCCCATTAACCTAAGCATAGAATAATTGAAGTTAGTTAGTTCAAACAAAATGGGAATCATCATTTTTCAAGTTAGTTGGGAAAGTTTTAAATGAACAGAAGTCCTCAAAAGTTCAGCAGATGTACAAAGCGTTATGTGTTTTTTCGTTGACTTTTTTCTTGAGTCAAAACCAAATTATTTTCTTCTTCTATTTTCAGAAAAAACATTTCATTCCTATTTTCGTACTCCTACAAATTAGTAAAAGACCTTGTAAAGCTTGCTGACTGCTGCAATTCACTGCTCACTAAATCCTCTTAGCAGTTTATAGTATTTCTCTTTCAGAATCTTCTTTCTTTTTTCATACAAACTTGAGCAAATATATCCTCTTAAACTTACTTCACCCACGCGCAGTTAAGTCCTATAACCCCCACATCCCCATAAACGCCCAATCAGCAATCACGTGCAGCAACACGAGAAAGAGAGGGCGTGATAATATGAAGTTCTAAAATATTAAGTACGGAAAACACGAGAACAAAGAAGAGTCGGATTCAGGAGAAATCAAGAAGAGAGAGAGAGAGAGTAGTGTCAGAGAGAGAAAGTGGGAAGTGGGTATTTTCAATTCTTGATTCAAAAGATGTGATTTTTGGAGAAGAACATAATAAAAAGAGGAGAATTGAAATGCAAAGGGATGGAAGACGAAGCTTATACATGAGTATCAAGAAACAAGTAAGAGTTGAAAAAAATTGTTTTTTATTCATTTAATATTTTGTGAATCTGAATTGTGTATCAGTAGTGAAGCTCCAATAAGATAGAGTGTTCACTTTTGTCTGTATGAATTCTAATTCTTCTGACACCCTTGAAGTTTAAATCTTTGTTCATTTAGAATGAATTTGAACTTGAAGTGTGAAGCTTCAAGCTTTCAAATTTTGGAAAAAGTTGGCATTTTGGGTATGTTTTAGGTAATCTTGGCAGTTTGAAGTTATTGAATTGGAAATAAAGTTGTGGGTTTTAAGATTGTAGTTACAGGGAGGTATTTTTGCTGGAAATGAAGGGTTTTATAAAGTAATGGTTTTGATGGGGGTTCTAAGATTGGAGTTTTAGTAGGACTTGGGATTTGAACTATTTCAAGATTGGGTTTTTGGAGGGAGAGTTAGTTGAGAATTTGGATTTCTGGTGCTGACCTCAGCCCCTTAAAATTTTGATTTGGAAAATGGAAAGATTGATATTAGAGGGATTCATTGCAGTTTCCAAGTTGTTTTTTTGGAGTTTGGGGGAAAACCCTAATTTAGTGGTGGAATTGGTTTCTGATCCTGAAGCTCTTTGGTTTTGAGCAGTGGAAACTGTATAACCTTTGCTTTTTGTGTATGGAACTTATGTGCTGATAGAGATGCAACCTCCACATCAGCATTCACGGATTAATCTTGCTGAACTGAAAGCTCAGATAGTGAGGAAACTTGGATCAGATAGGTCGAAACAGTACTTTTATTACTTAAATAGGTTGCTGAGCTTGAAGATAAGCAAGGTTGAGTTCAGTAAGATTTGTCTTGGGATCTTCGGAAGAGAGAACATTCCACTGCACAATCAGTTTGTCCGTTCTATTTTGAAAAATGCTTGTAATGCAAAAGTTCCACCATCAAGTCATGAGGATGAGTTTTTGAAGCCTGGTGCAGCGCTTGGCAACAATGAGGCTTCAAATGATGTTTATGAGCAAAATGGGTTGCGTGTTTCATTAAGACAGTCTTTAAGTCAACCAGGTTTGTCAAATGGGGACATTTTGCCATTATCTCCTCGAAAGGCCAGAACAGGCTTTTGTGATCGTAGGGCTGGGGATGGCCGTAATGCACTTGGACCAAATGAGAAAACTAGTTTTACTTTTCAACAATCAACAGCGGAAGAATCGAGTGATTTTGATGTTACTAAGGAAAATGGTTACTTGAATCCCCCTGATGGCCTGAGGTCTGTACAGCATAATCCAGGACTCATCCAGCGATCGGAGGACGAAAAGGAGGCAGCGAATCTAGAAACTTCCAAACTTTCTTTAACAAAGAGACCACTTGGAGGTCCAGTTTCTGTACATAACAAAGATCAGGTTAGTGGTGATGGGAAAGAGATGCATGCTAGGAGCGGACTACAAGTGCCGCTTGGAGTTCCATTTTACCCTGTCAGCGTAGGTGGATCACATAGAGAATTGCCTTTGGCAACCAGTAGTAAATGTTTTAGCTCTTCTAATTTTGGTGCTTTGTTGGACACCTTAACATTGAGGGTACGCATGGAGCAGATTGCCGCTGAACAGGGAATTGAAGGGGTGGCAGTCGATTGTGCCAATTTGGTGAACAATGGTTTAGATTCTTACTTAAAAGGTTTAATCGGATCTTGTGTTCAACTTTTGGGAGAAAGGTCTGGGCATGAACCTACTAAGATCAGCAGAAAGAAGCAGCAAACCTATACAAAGCCTGTTAATGGTCTCAGACCAGGCCATCATATTCAGGTGAGTAGCGATAAATCTTCAGAATTCATGCAAGAACAGGCTCCAGACAGCCTGATATCATTGCAAGATTTTAGGGTTGCCATGGAGCTAAACCGGCAGCAACTTGGCAAAGATTGGCCATTGCTGCTGGAGAAAGTATGTGCTCGTGTATCTGAGGAATAAAGGCATATATGGACTTTGTTGTCTTCCAATCGAGCTCGTATTGGTCCCTACTGGATCAGAGGGCACCGGCCTTTCTTGGGTCTTTGTGCAGCCTCTGTGCTAGTTCTCTTGTGGCCCTTTGAACCACTCGATAACCGTTGAAGTCGAACTTATCTCTTTGAAGATGATAGTGACCAGAGCTGAGGACTATTTATCTCACCTGTTACAGGGCTTAACTTTGGCCAGAAAAAACCCCATTTATTTGCAACCACTGAGAGGGACTTGAAGAAAAGAATCCCTGTTGGTTTCCCTGTTGTATAATTAGCATAATTCTGTTATTTTCTGCATTCTCTTGTAATTTATAGTCAATGAGTAAATTCTTAACAGTTTTGGACGAATAACTGTAACCTAGTACTTCAGCAGAAAGGTGAAATTGAATGATGCAAGTGTTCATGTGTATTAACTACATGTAAAACAGAACTTTTTCAGCAGTAGCTTAATCAGCTCACAGTCTTACTTTTAAATCAAAACTCGTATGGTTTGTGGTCCAATTTTTCCTTTTTCCTATACGTTGTTATAATTTAGCCGAGTAACTCCATTTATGCAGCTTATTTCTCGTAAGTCATGATGCTCAATGTTGTGTTGAGAGCTGGGACATCTCTCTTAGTCACCTAACTTACTGCTTGACTTTAGATAACAAACTTAGTGGTGTTCTTTTTCTTGATTGGAAACACCGGCTTACAAATATTTCATTTGTTAAGATAGTTGTTCGTTCTTGTGATAAATAAAAAATAGTACTTTGCATGTAGGAAACACATCGTTGGTGTGTAGTATATAAAATAATCAAATAGGTCCGCAGAAGCTACATACTAGTACCCTAAAGCATCCAACTTCTAGTGATTGATGATTTTGTGGTTAGAATTATTATCACTAATTATATTATTGATTTATTTATAAGGTCTGACTATTAAGTAATAGCCTTGCAGGATACTTCAGTTATATGGAAGTCCACCTCACTACTAAATGAGAGAATGGTGTTAAAACATAGTCGCTGACTAAGTCACTCTGAGGTGTTACTTAGATTTTCCAGATTCCTTATTTATCGCTTGCCTCGAGGTTGGGATGAGTTTATTTTCTTGCACCAAAAATCAAATTTGGAAACTTTTTGTTTTTCTTATAAGGTTTAGTAGGCTGAATTCCTTTGCATACTTGTTTTTGGTGCTCTGGATTTGAGCAATGACCAAAAGTGTGATAGTCTTAATTAGCAGTTACGTTGTAGTGATACCTGACTGTACCGTCAGTGTTATATTATCTTATGGCTTCAGTATATTTATTTTAACGATGCCTCGTTATTCCTCTGTTCAGCACAAAGCATGTAATCAGAGTAGCTTAACACTGAACTGGTGTAAATAACAAGCTCAAATCTTATCCTGAGTTGGAGGATTCACCTAATCCTCTAGAAAGAAAAAATAAAAGTAGCATTAGGGAGAGGCTGAGGGGGACAGAAAGAGAAATGAAAAAATAACTCGTTTTGACAATGGAATTGCAGTTGGAAAATGGAGATTTTTTCTTTTGCACAGGGTAATGGAGATGGAATCAGCCACTCTTGCTGGAAAACTGGTGACGTTATTGCTGGTCAAGGAAAAACACTTATCTATCTGGAAAAAGAAGAGGTCAGAAGAAAGTTTCTCTCTTTTCCTCTTTCTCTAGTTATATATCTCATAGTATTGAGCAAATAAATTTAGTTCTAAGGGCTTCTTACTTTGTCCAGGGCCTTGGCCTCTAAATATAGAGTCTCTCTCTCATTATCGCTATGTACTTGTCCAGATACAGTTGACCTTCTACTTTGATTGAATATTGCTAAATTGTGCGGGATCTGGACTTGTAAGTTCACTATTCTTGCTTGTTAATCATCAACTCATTGCATTTTCCAAGTTAGGATTTTCCGTGAGAAGTCCCTGCTCATATAGATTCTTGGAAGTCCTATCATGGCCCATAATATCTTATTAACCTGTCTTCAAGGAGCTAGTGTAACTAAAAAAATGCTAATTGGGTATTTAGAAGAATTGTAATTCTACATTTCGTTTTTTTCCTTATATAAAAGAAATGAAATGTAGAATTCCATTTGTTCTAGTTTTGGACTTTAAGGTCTAAATAAGTGGTTAACATATCACAGTGGCTGCTAAATATTTTATTGTTAAGATACAATGTGAAATTCTTAACAATATTCTGGCGGTTACGCATGAGCTGAATGATAGGAAGGAAATGAAAAGAAGTAAACTTCGCCAATAACTTTGTCGATTGCAACTTAGAGATATGGGAAAATTGTATGAGAAAAGATTCTTTATCCAACTTAACGTCAGAATAATATGACATAAAGTCTCTGTTGATCAGTGAAGCTATTACATCACATAACATTTGGCAGCTTATATAATAATGAAAAAATGATCCGCAACTATTTTAACCCAGTAGTGATCCTAAGAAAGTATTCTGGTTATTAGAAGCTTCTGCCATAGACGTTTTACCCAAGGGTGTGGCCTAGCGGTCAATGACGTAAGTGAAAATCGTGGAAACCAGGGATCAAATCCTAGCAGAGGAGGAAAACCTAGGTGATTTCTTTCCATTTGCCTATCTTGGTGGGCAAAATTACTCGGTACCTGTGCTGGGAGGAGGTAGCAGGTAACCGGTTGAATAATTAGGTTGTGCAAGCAGGGCCGTATACCGTCATTATCCAAATAAAAGATGTTTCTTCCATATACGTTAAGATAATGTGAATGTGCTATATGGATTGTCTAAGATTACCCAATGATGGCCTACAATATCTTATGCTCCAGTTTTCGAGGAGCTATGCTGTAAATACTTAAAAAATTTACCTGGATATTTAAAAGAAGTTTAGATTTCCATTTGTTATATTGCTGGAATTTAACGTCTTAGTTAGATATTTAGATTTCCATTAGTTATGTTGCTGGAGTTTAACGTCAAAATTTGTGGTTAAAACGTTGCAATGGCTGCTAAATAATATATAGTTAGGAACAATGTGACATTCTTGTCAATATTCTGGCGATTAGCATGATATAAATCATATCAAAAGGAAATAAAAAGAAGTAACCTTTGTCAGGAACTTTGTAAATTGCAGCTCGGGGAAATGGGAAAAGAAGTATGAGAAAGATATTTTATCCAACTAAACATCAGAATAAGACAACATAAATCAAAATCTTTGCTGATCTGTAAGGCTGTAGCATCACATGCCATTTGGCATTTTATATAAGTAAGAAACATGATCCACGACTGTTTTAACCCAGTACTGATCCTAATAAAGTATTTTGGTTATTAAAAGTTTCTTCCATATGCTTTAAGATATTCAGCCTGTTCTTGATAAATATCTAAGATTACCTAAAATCATTGAGTGTTTAGGCAAAAGATGCTGAAGTATACATTGGGAAAACGTATACGTAAATGCAGCAATCTTGTAGTGAACGAAGCTAGACTACACTGAATGCCGATCAAGTTTGATTCGACTAATTTCAAACTTACTTTAGTAGGCTTTGCAAGTAATTATCAGCAGTCTTGTCAGGCATCATTGAAGCCCCATGATTTCCACAAAAGAGATAAAGCTTTTAAAGCATTAGATTTACCATTTCCTATCAGGAAAAAAAAGCATTCAATTACCCTTTGTTCTTCATGAGATACCACAAATGAGCCGACAGATAAGCTGAGGTTGATAACCAATAGGATCAGCCATAGACAAAATTATACATCTTTAGTAAAGCTACTTAGTCACTAATTGAGAAAGATAATATGTCTTAAAAATGAAAAGAAGACCTGTAGATTCATGCGTGCCGCCTTGCATTGCTTTAGTGAAAGCATCAGAGTCATTTTCAAACAGCATTTGTTCGTTGTTGACCGGCTTCCTTTTGTTGCTACTGACTGACTACCCTTTCTACTATTTGCTACATAAGTATAATTGTCTTTCTCGATAATACAAGCCATTTGCAATTTCCCAATCAAGATGGTACATGTTGCTATAGCTTACTATACTGTTATATAAATATGGAACATCTTGATTTTTAGATGGATCAAGGGAATAGCTCCACTTTTTATGTCTGAAACGATTTCTGGAAAAATTTCTACATATAAGAAGAGAAAATTCGTGGATCTAGGAAAGCTTCTTGTCAGAGTTTCTAGATGGCCTGAGAGAGTGTGGAGCAAACCCTGTTGGTTAGGCCTTTTTTCTTCCTTTCCTTTTCGGGTTATGTTGACTACTAAATTTCTTTCTCAAATAGGTACTAATGGATTTCACTGCTTTTTTTGGTTTTTTTTTGGGGGGGGGGG